>QNGE01000740.1:178088-233977 GCA_008508345.1 Paragonimus westermani
CGGAGTTCAAATCCCGGCCGTGGCAAGGATATGCACTACTGACGAGCTCTAATGAGAGCGAAACTCGAGTCTAGTGCTTCTTTTCGAAAGAGGCTGGCTGGAAAGTCTATCTGAATGCGAACGCTGCGATCAAATGTGAATGATGGTCAACTTGAAAAAAACTCAGTTTACTTGTGGCACTGTGTACAACCGATGACTAGCTAATTGAACCTGCTCAATACAAGAGCACTCTACCAGGGGCGCATCGTTGTTTTGATCGGACTGTAGGTGTTGCGGTAGGGTACTTTCATACAGATGTGAATTTGCGTGAATACCCGTACTTCTGATAGTGATAGCGGTTGAGACGTGTATCTGAACGCTGGTAGTGAAACACTAGCCGCAGCAAAGAGCTGTGGCAGGTCGGAGTATGAGGCTCAGGAAACCCTAGGCAAACTGTACGGTGTACAGAAATTCTCGTCACCTATTCAAAAAGATCGGTTGCAAAAAATATGGCGTCAGACGGCACCGATCATGTGACCCACATTGACCACATTTCGACTGTGGGTAGACGTAGTCCTTCATGTTTGTTTTGAAACAATCACGTGCTATTCAACTGTTTTCCAAGACGGATGTGTGTGTTAACCGTTGTGAATCCACTTATCACTGGGTATGGTTCCACCTCCTAAGTTAAGATATCCGCTGTCACACACTGCCCAACAATAGACTGGAAACAAACAACATTCTTGTGCACCAGTGGTCAAGCAGAAAACATTAATAACCATTCCGCTTTGCCCAACGCAATACGAATGTTTAGATAGAAGTGCACTGTCAGACGTGAGTCGGGGGTTTCTGTGGGACAAGCAACGTGTCTGACGAAATGACAGGTTGCGGAATTGCTGTGTCCAACTGTATAGAAGGCACGGGAGTAAGAAAAACGATATCAGTAGCAAACAGGTGAGAAGACATCAGTAAACTGACAACCACACGCGGCAAAATGTGTCAGGAGAGTCAACACCCGAGGTTCGTCTGAAGGAGTAACACAAATGAATGTGTGAAGTTGAGATGAGAATGTGCAAATCTGTTTTGTCACCTATGACCACTAGTGAAAGAATGGAGATTAGGTATTATCGATCGTGAGTGTATTTCATGAATATTTGAGTTAAGGGAGAATGTAAGTATGAAGTGTGCATGGGAAGCTGTAGTAATGTTAGTGAAGTTATGATGAGGGAAGGGGACTTGAGAAATCATAGTGCTTCCACACACACTCATCATGAAGTCTCTGTGTGTGTCTGAATTCATACGGATTTACTGTCTTGCCGTCGCACTTGTCAGACCTCAGTTCAATACCGCATGTTTGAATTTGGTTGGAGTGTCACCTTTATGAAAATGTTATAATCAAGAGCCTAGTGAACAGTTCGCTATCTGCTTGGTGGAGGACTCGCCACCAAACTGAATCGACTTTCACTCACGTTTGACTTCAAGAAAAAACTGAGGAACATTGAATTTTATCAACATAACACAACATTGTGCTGTAATCAATGGTGAGACCGTACAAGTGAGAATTTTGACTTGTTTTGTGACTTTTGATCTCAACCCGTTCAATTATTTGTTTTCATTTTCTCTCTGATGTTCGGGTCACTATCAACCTACGCTGAATTTAGTATGTAAAGCTCAACGCTGAAAGTCCAAGTGTTTATATGAGCCACATAGTTAAGAAGCCACGCACCAAACGAACCGCCCGAACCACTTCCGTACGAACAGAAAACTTGTGGCAAATGACCGCAATCCAAGATGAGACTGCACAGCACCCCAAAGTGAGTTTACACTGTTTCCAACTAACCCATTCCATGAGTAGTCACCTTCCATAGGAAGGATAACGGTGAGGATGCAAGTGTTGCCAACAGTAGTGACAGTCACCAGCAGAGTCTACTACCATTGATGAGTAGTGTGGCAGATTTGTGATTTCAAATGAGACCCAATTGTGAAAAGTCAGGGCTTCGACTGGATTCGAAACAGCGACAGACACGGCATACCTCAACGCGGTAAGCGCTCTACCAGTTGAGCTACGAAGCCACACCAGGAGCTCAGAAATTTCACATTCGGACTCTGTCACCCACCCATCTCACTGTCTCATATGGAATCCAACAAATGAGCACAGAAATTGTATCACTAATGAATAATGCGGCAGATTTCTGATTTTAGATGAGATCCAATTGTGAAAAGCTATGGCTTCGGCTAGATTCGAACCAGCGACCACGTTTACACTGCACATGATTTTGGGGTTTTTTCGCATTTTGTTCGGTCTTTTTTAAATTGTCCATCCTACCAAAGATGACCGTACGGGTTACAACGATGGTCTTACCGTGGATTTTGACATCCGGCGATATCCTTCAATGCGTTTAGCAGACGACGCTAATTCTTTTTTGTACCCTAGCCGGGAATTTATGTGGAACTGTTGAAGGTCAAACACGATGTCAGTATTTACATCCTTGTACCACTTTTTGACGCGTTGGGGGAGCAACTGAAAATGTACGCCTTTCTTGTCCTGAAGAAAGCCTAGTCAACTATGTGTCAAACAGTGATTATCGTTGTCCTGTGTGACCTCAACCAAACTTGAGCAAAGTTGAACGTCATCAGTTCAATTCTGTTCGCCAAATACTTAAGCAATCACTGATATTTTTGCGATATCCTCTGGATTTTTGGTGCTCGATTGTTCATATTTTTAGCAGAGGACTGTATGAACGCAACACAGTTCTCCGTCAGAAATGGACTGTTACTGTATGACTGCCAGTAAATTCAGAGCACAGAGAAAAATCAAAAATTGTTTATGCGGCCGCATAACATTCTTCACCGTGTTATTTTGTGCAGCAACCGGAGGAGTTATGATCACCTGATGATGGATGACGAAGTTAGATTTCCAGTGAAGATGGCACGGGTAGCGCACATGATTTGAACAATGTTCGCACTCAGTGACTTGCATCACCTTTCTGTGAATGCATTCAGGTTGAAGCAAACGTAGCAGATCAGTAGGGGGCACAGAATCAATGGAAGGTTTTCACTGTTTAACAACAAGAATCCTCAGAACCAGTCGGAAGTTGAAGGCTGACAGTGCTGGTGAAATTCGGAAGACCCGTCTGCAACCTGAGCTGACATACCAAGAACAGTTGAATCCATGTCGCAAAGCTATAACCATTGGTTGGTTCGGACCACCGCGCTGGTGACCTTGAGCTTACTGTATCCCTGACGTAATCAAGACATGGCATCCTGTGATGTTACCCATATACTCGAATCGACACAAGCCCGTCATTCCAGTCACTGGTTACTGAGTGCTACGTTAAATGTCCTTACAGTTGCGACACAGACTAATTATTACCAATCATGAGTGTATTTCATGAATATTTGAGTTACGCGAGGATGCAAGTATGAAGTGTGCATGGGAAGTTGTAGTAATGTTAGTGAAGTTATGATGATGGAAGGGGACTTGAGAAATCATAGTGCTCCAACAGACACGCATCATGAAGTTTCTGTGTGTGTCTGAATTCATACGGATTTAAAGTCTTGCCGTCGCACGTGTCAGACCTCAGTTCAATACCGCATGTTTGAATTTGGTTGGAGTGTCACCTTTATGAAAACGTTACAATCAACAGCTTAGTAAACAGTCTACTGTACACTTGCTCTTTGTGCAGAGATGGACTCCTCCTGGTAAAAAATTTCAGCGTCATGGAACAGAACGAACTTTAATTATTTTCAGTGGGAGCTTTTTGGGTAGAAGAATGCTTTGGGAGACGTCTGACATGGTTACTATGCACGTACACATCACAGAAACTGAAACAACGATACGACAAGTCCACAGTGAAGAAACACGTTTTATGTTTCACAGTTTTCGCTGTTACGGCGTTCTGTTACAGATGACAGGTTTGATGGATTAGGAAACCTCAAGGTTAGCAACCGAATGTCAGTGGTTTTCAGATGATAAATTGCGTGGCATGACCGTTGGTACACGGGCTGATCAGCTAATGCATTCACACCAGCTCCAACCACAAAATTCTTAATGGTTCATCCTACATAGCTTGCTTCAAGTGATCAGCCTATAGCCTTGCTCAATAAATGTCTGATAGGATGATGCACATATGTAAACCTTTGCGTTTTTTGACGTCACAAATTTGCCGATGGTTAACCAAAGCGAAGCCTTACAAGGTTTGTGGGCGTACAGTCTTGATCTAGGGATAGAATAACCTGGCCCGCTGACTCGAATTATACACAGTAGCTCTCAGAATTCACCATCTCTGTTGACTTCTTCAGTTAACTTGTCTCATTGGGCTGATCGTGTGTCTAAATAGACAATCCATCGGCATGTATCCTTAATCTGTGCAAGTTGTGAAATATTAACGGGTTTACCATTAATGCATGTTGTGCGTTAGCTGGGCGATATAACACTCTGTATGACTATGGAGCGACTGTCACACTATGCGGTAGCCTAGACTAACCGCAAGACAGGAATACGATTACTTGGCCACGGCTGTGAAATATCAATATTTGAGTGAACAGGTTTGAGAACCATCACTTCTCACGTTGCATTCGGTATGACCTTATCATTCCGCTGGTTAGAGAATTTGTCAGAAAGACTGATGTCGTTTAACCAACGGCGGTTATTCGTAAAATGTTTGCTTCAGGTTCACGAACGCTAATGTTTGTTTGCTGTTCTATTTCCATTTCTCTGTTGTTATCTGGATCAGGTACGAACTGAGCCAAACTGGCTATCATTAAGACCCAAACTGAAAATATATGTAATCACGTGTGAACCGTGTGGTAAATCTTTCTAGAAGCACACAAACATCGTTGACCTCGCCCATTTTGGACTACTATCATATCTGGACACCAGTCACGAAGTCAGCTCTGGTCACGTGAGTCTGGTGATGCAGATTGGAAAAGAGAATTGCAAGCGACTGAAAAACAAAACCATAACATTATTACTGTTATTGTCTAAAAAAATCTAAGTTATTTATTTGCATTGAGTGGATAACCACTCGATGGTCAGAGTGGCTATTCAAGTGCGGCATAGTTGGCAAACTGTAGAATTAGAAAGTGGTAGGTAAAGTAGCAAAGCGGGGAATAAATTTATGAAGTAAACTACTGTCCAACTATTCCTTTATATTCACTACTGCTTGAGTGCGTTGTAAAGTCAACACCCGGTTTAAAAGTAAACTAATGAGCAATAGACTGAATTTCCTGAAAACATGTTCAGAATGCCCGGAAATACAACTATATTGACTGCGTAGTGCACGCTTCAGAGAGAGAGACAGTTAAATCTGTTTTATGACTTGCTGTAGGCTTTATCGAGTTTAGAAACAAAAAATATTTTGCAGTTTTCGTGGCAATAATGAAGATGGATTGCATACGAGGTCAAGAAGTTAGTGAATCTTTCGAACAACCGGTAAATTATTAAACTTCGAGCATTGTCTAGGCATCAATAACGTTTTGACCAACGAAGGTTACTGAGAGTAAAAATTTAAAGTCGTTAGATTCAGACGTTATTATCGTGGCCACTGAAGCAGTTGTAAAAATCGGATGGTTAAATACACGCTTGCTAGCCACTCGGCTCTATGAGGGGTAAAAACTACATCATTCCAGCGTGTTACTGATTCTGACACTTACTGTCGAATTATGAGTCATTATACCTTTTCTGTTGGTCCATCTTGTCCAGTGGACTTTTGATGTTTAACGTTAAGTACGTACAGCATAGACGTTACCAGCCCATTCTCATGTGAAAACAAAAAGGACACTGGAAGGTATTTCACCTAACCATTGGAAACAATCGCATTCTAGGTAACGCTGGCATGAATGAGCGGCATTTGAAGGTCTGACTTTGGAATACAATCACACATGGATGAGGAAGTATTTGGAGTTCGTACAAATTGACACACGTCAACGCTACAACGGCAACGTAAGTCACTGGCATCAGTGATCTCGCGTCACTTCCTGATGCACTAGTCGTCTCGTTTTCCCAGGTAGCTGATGCTCCCCGGTAGTTGTGTTGTCCTGAACCAGTTAAGCCCAGACACCGGCGTCCAGCGTCCAGCATCAGTCTGTCACTTTACTGTTGCTATACCAATAGTGTTGATGATTAACAATGAACACATCTCCTATGTCTCCACGATTAACAATTTGCATCTCTGTAATCTCTTGCTAAGCGGCATGTACCTGATCGGGTGGCGGTAAAAACTTGTTTTGCATTTAAATTATAAGACATATAGAACTACAACAGGTGCTAACCAAGCCACGTTGCCTTATAAAACCATTAGGCCATTTTAGTTCTTAAAGCGGACTGACTTTATGCACAGTTTCTCTGAGTGATGTTAACACTCATTAAGCCTGAGATAAACAGTACGGCTGACACTCAAATGAGTTAGTATCCGAAAACTTCAGTAAGTATACCGCATATCACGCTATCGCTGAAAAAATTTGCTTGGCAAATTATTAACGTAGTCAGGATGCATCAATTGGCTTATGCATTAATGAGTTAATGATCGCCCTTTACCATGTGCAGAAAATGCTTTCAGTCCTAACACTAGGATCCACAAAACCGTATTTGTCGGCAGCAAAGATCTACGTGGCACACAGTTCCCTTTTTATTAACATGGGTTGTAATGTAAAATGTGATATATCTATTTTTAAAATGCATAGACGACAGTTGAATTAAAAACCATTCGGTTGCTGTTGCAAACACAAAAAGAAGCATGCGCATAACTTTGCAAATCGCATAAGTTACGGAGTTACAGACGAGTAACGGACAGCCCGCTGATTATGCCAAAATATATGTGCGTCATCTAGTTACTCAACACAAGGCAGTCTGAGGGTTTCGTCGTTTTCCATGTTGAGACCTATCTTCACTCCGCAATTTGCCAGAACATAAATTCCAATTAGCCAAAACCTTGGGAAGAATGAGTCATCCATGCGAGCGCCTTTGGTAAATAAAATGCGTATAGTTTCGTAGGGGCGTGCTGTGTAATTCCTCAAGGAAACCAAACACACAGAGGTTACACAACTAATCAGCAAAAGAAATATTACAAAAATCTCCTACGTTCACTAATATCGCACATGTCAACACATAGGTATTTAGAGGAGAGCACAGGCGTTTGACAGTTATCAATATCCTCATCCAAAACCGAGCTGGGTTTCTCTTGTACTATTCTGGGGACCGCAAAATTTCACCACTTATCAGCCGGATGTAAAATTAAGATTATTCCCTCTCCCGAGTTCAAGTTAAACGTTTGCGGTTGCTTAAGTTTATCAAGAGTATGTTTCCACTCATTTTCTTGTGTGGACGTAAAAGTCGACCGCTGCGATTTGTATCACCTTCTTCAAAACTTTATTACTTCAACAGAAAGCCAACTCTTTGAATCACGCTTTTTCTTCAACGCCCAAATTTTTACATTAAATTTTCTACCGTATAGCTATCTGCGCATTCCTGAATGATGAGGCACTACGACCTTGAAAGAATCCTCTAGGAAATTCCAAGTTCCTGCTTCCTGTCTCAGTGTAGATGAGGCTGTCATTCCAACTTATTTTATGACATTATTAAGAACACTTCAGCTGTTTATACGACCATGCGATCAGCCACCGCATAACTTATCGTCTAAACGGTCATTCTGTATTGTCTGACGGACGTTTACAGAATAAATTGATGAGGCAATTATTGAAACTTACAGAAAGGCGCGACAATAACATGTCATAGTTATAAGAGCTACAAGTGCACCATCTTTAATTCTCACAGACTATCTGTGACCTACTGTTCCACTGTCTACTACCTACAGAATCCTTCGTGTCTACACCGCCCTGGATAATTCCTTCGTTCTCAGAATGGAACAAAACGGAGACCCATGTGTCTAAGGTCACCGTCGAATCCAAACGGCACCAAAACTAACCGTGAAGTCAAAGAGTATTACTGCTAAATTTACACACGCAATTCTTACACCGAGTCTGTTCTCAAAAATGGTAGGCTATGTGCAAAAACCTGTTCAACTATCAATCGCGGACCTGCCCATTACAAAGGGAGCATACATACAAGAAAGTCGTAATCGCTATTTGGTAGGTCACGTGGACTAATGGTAGAATCATGCAACAACTGTTTATCATTAGAGTTGTCCGTGAAATCAGGAGTGAATAACATTAACCAGCTGAAGTACGCTACGAATAGACCACAAACTGATTTCAAATGAAACCAGGCTGAGGTTCATTCACAACACAAATAGGAAGCGGCAAAATACAGCACTCGTCAACTAAGTCTAACAGGACCTCTTAGGATTTTGACACCTGAGGCCACTTCCATTTGTCCGCAATGGTGATTTCTTTTAGTTCCGTGTGATGTACATTAATAGCACACGGTCGAGGACTTCTAAATGACCAGTAACCAGTGTTCCATTCTGGAACAACATTAGATCAGATGGTAAGAGTTAGTTTGTGTACCATGAAGTACGATACATTTGGATGCTGAACTCACACCTAGAGCCAAAAGAACCACTAGACTACCTCTTTCCACCATGGACGAAGCAGTACCAGACCTTCGTGAGCTTCACCGCAGATGTTCACAAGCGGACCTCTATTAAACATTTTTCCATTACGCCTCTGCCACGTGCACACCCCTCACACTTGGTGAATTAAGAAGACTCCTTAACAGTGCGTTAAGGTCAAACAGTTATTCAGACGCATTCGTCAAGCGCCACGAGAATACAGTACACAAAGAATACTGGGCAACAACGACGTCAAAACCAGGCAAACTTCTTGTCATCCATTACAAAAAGAACAATCTGCCGAATTCGGTAATTCAGCGATTCAAAGTAATAATTAGAAAGACCTGTTATGTAGCACATTTCGGTATAATGATTCTGGTCAGGTGTTTAAAGCTGCCACCAATAAACGGTGGCTATTCCGCACTCTTTGTCGCTAATGTAAGCTATGGTGGTATTCTCTTTCGCGGAAAGTCATGCATAACGAGAACCGACTGGTGTCCTCAGACAGAAATAGATGAAAACGAGCCAAAAAGACCGACGAACCATTTGTTTTACTCGACCACGCAAATCGATACACCTCACAAAGATTCGTTATCAACCACGAACTATATGTTAGAGATTGACAACGCCATAAATCCGAGAGTATCGACCACAGAAATCTGCGGTTGTAGGAGTTATCGCCCGCATTTGTGTAAAATACATTTTCCAGAGAGGGGTTAGGCTATCATGGTTTGAATAGACACTTAGGAATTATGTGGTGATGTCTCTGTTTTGGAATAACTTCCATGTTTTTGCACGAAGTCAATAACTTTTATGTCAAATGTAAAGCAACCACCGACAACGTGGTGAATAGATCCATCTTGTAAAATTAGATGCTCCTAATACTGCACATTTGGACAAATCCCTGATCTCCAAGCCCTGCTTGTGTACAGGGTGTTTTTCGTTTCACTGTGCCTGGAATGCGTCGTGGTTCAACAAGAAATGCGCGATAAAAGTTTCTGCTTAACTTTTTTGGTGACTGACCTGCCTACGTGTCGTTCACAAGCCCACGTGAATCACTGCCTAATTTTATCACTGTGTAAATACAAAACCATCTGGTGAACAACGTCCAATGTAGATGGTATATACCGTCTACAGATGTTCATTATTGGTTGTTCTTTGAGGTACGGTGTGTGGACGAGAGGCGCATCATTTGGGCCAGCGGTCAGAGAAGTAGAGAACCAGTTACATCGTTACCCTACTTTTAAACAACCGGGTAAGTCTGTAGGCCTTGCATGTAAAGAACACCGTCCCGTCAACGTACCGTCTAGTCTAACGATTGATTGGCATGCTGGCCTCTAACCCCCCTAACAGCTGGACAGGATTGCCTCAGATGTTTGCAACAAACGATAAATCCAGTCGAACAAAAGCGGGTTTACCTAATTAGCTTTTAGTGCCTAGCGCTAAATTTAGTAATTTTAGTCTCTTTGACTGAGAGTGTTTTTTTTTCAGAGTGATATGCGGACTCTCCATTATTGTTTCTCACCATGTCACAGAATGCGGCGGAATCTCTTCTGACTTTATAACCGACCCAACACACCTTTTGAGGTTCGCCTCTACCTCATCGATCCGTACATAATCCGTCCCACGTTCTCCCGTTATGGCTTACTTGGTTCAGCCTCAGCACAAGCGCAGTCACTTTGAACACAAGGTAAACCAAATGAGTAGGTTTTTAGTGATACAGATTCTGAGTGTTCTTAACACGGAGAAGTATTCTCACAAATGTTCTCCAAGTCAGATTCTTTCATTAACTGAAGATGAAAACGCATATCGATCTTGCTATGCGAAGTTTTCAACTTGTCAAGATGGTTAACTTGCCATCTCGGAAGCTCACATACCCACCATACTAACTTCGTCCTAGTCTCATTTTCTCACCTACTGTCCACATCGTGCTAAAATAGTCACAAGTGGGTAACAGCGGAACTCTCCGACAAATTCGGTTCGTTTTTGACGTCACTTAGTAAGTTGTCGATGGAGCGCCTATCAAAAGAACTGGGCCACACCTCAACAATAGTGTTACTTCTCCAACCGCGTCATTCTGATGTTACATGTATATAAGTAAACATATGTAAACCAACCCTTCCAGTAGTATCAGCTTTCAAGCCGGCTGGCCCACCAAGTACAGAATGCCGGCAACTACAGGAAAGATAACACTTTTCCAGATTCATGTCAACATTCACGAACAGTATTGATTGACAAGTTGGTTAATCGCACCTTTCACAACAGCAACGTTAAGCATACCATGGCGTGGGTAAATTGAATGGGAGTTGACTGTCGGTTCAAATCAAGAAATTCTGTGTCTGTGTAGTCAACCGACAGCAGCAGCTGGGAGTTTACATGAGGTGAGATGCCAAACCCGAAAGAAATGGGCAGCAGTATGTCTAGTATGGAATCGCGTGATATGGGTCACGCAATGCACTTCACAAAAGAAACGGCAGTTGTTCGCGCCGCAGCTATTTTCCCTGGGGTAGCAGGTGAGCAACAGTGTTGAGAACATAGATTTGTGTAAGCGACTGCACGGCCAATTCATTCAAGTTTTTTAGAAAGTTCTGAAGAGATGTCAATCAGTTGTTCTTCATTTCCCATTAATTGAGCATCAGCTAAGTGCGTAACTTATGAAAATCTTTTCGGTGTCTATGCTGGCTGCTAAGCTATGACGTACGTCGAGCCAAAGACTCGCATACTTGTTCATTCATCTATACTTCCATGATTTCTGAACCGACGGACAATAGCAAAATGAGTATGCATGTGATGGGTTAGATGTGATCATTGCCATTACACTTAGGTCGCGTGGTGTACAACTTTTTAATCTGCCTGAACCATTTTCCGAAGTGTCCGCCTTAGCTGAACAAGCACCTCATCCCAGAGGGTAATTCTGGTCCGTCCTGACGGTATCCGCTCAATTGGGTGATGGTCGTGTCGTGCTTAAATCACTGGACCAAAAGGACAGCGTGGGATGTAATGTAACTCATTCACTGACAAACTATTTAAAATGTGGGGCTACCAAATGAATGGGCTGAGAATAACACAGCGTTGCGAGCAACTTGTAATACTGTACGTTTCAACCACTTCGGGTGGCTATTCTGTTTTACTGATCTGATGTGAGAAAAGCCACCCGAGGTGGTTGAAACGTGGGGTATTGCAGCTTACGCGTATCGTTGTGTTATTCACAGTCCATTTACCAACAACATGTTAAACACGATGCCCAGGCTGCTCGACTCCATTCGTACTAAATCTGGTGTGGATATGTTGCAAAGTTACCAGGTCTTCGAGTCAATCTGGTGTTACAAGATTTCTGCTTTCTCCGTTTTAACTCACCCGGCAATACCTGGTAATAATTCATCTCCAAACTGCCACTTTACAGTTGATATGTTTTGGCAAACCACTTGAAATTCAATCATCTTTTATGGTTAGCCAGTCAACTTGTCCTACTGGTTTAAATCTCAGCTTTAAACTCGTTGCAAGTAAAAAAATCGTACGTCAAATCTAATCAGTTTCGCGTCTTCGAAAACCCATGGATTCGTTGACTGTCCCGTCAACAAACACACAACATCGTTCGCACAGCATGAATCGGACAATCCAGCTCAGTCTAAATAAATGTTCTTGACACCGAACAAACTGAAGGCTGGTATCGCGTCACATCAACTCCATGTGGGACGAATACATTTATATCTGATGGTGGAATGAATCGCCCACTGGCTCCCTCTTGAACGTCATGTTAGAAAACAAAGGTGACTCATTTATACTGTCTTCCGTAAGTCCGATGACCCATCAAAACAGGTTTAAAATTGTTTGTGCACAGATACAACTAGTTGAAGCAATTTTGAAAATACGCTCAAACAAATATTACCAGAACATTCCAAACGTGCTTTATTCTCACAGAAGAAAGTCGTGACAAATAATAGTTTTCGACAAATCACCCTCAGATCATTATAACTGTATAGGTTCAGCGAAATCGGAGCAGAATGTAAACAATCCAGAGTTTTAGCGATGTTACTGGACCACTTGGAACTTCACACAATTTTCAAGCATCCATAGACTAGTCGATCAGAAGGCAAATCGCCAGTGTTAATGGAGAGTGATTTGGAGTTAACGCACAATTATGTAGGAGAGTTGTCCGTTGGATTTTGGGTAGGTATGTGGACTGCAACTGTATGTGTACAAAATCGGACTGCGTAATCGGATGGCGGTCGATTCAGCAGTAGCCAGCATCCACTGTCTGACCAATTTGAAGTGGGCGCTTGAACATTGCAGACAACACAGAAAGCTTGAGTGGGATCAACCCGGTGGCAGTTATTGGCTAAATGTGTGACGATTGCGCTGCTGATGGATTTGGTTGAACCTTTTCCAAGCCACGCCTGTTAACGTTCTTTGATCCTTTTTGGCAAGTTTTTCCATCGTGCTACCCACATTCTGCCGCACTTCTTGGTAACTGTACCAGCCTCAGTAATACGTCTAGTGTCAGTTATCACAACTAACAGAATTTGACAGCTGGTTGGCCTGAATTGACAATACTGTTACTGAATACAATAAACTATTCAAACCCGTCGAATGTTTTGGTTCAGTTGAATGTGCAAATTATGTGTTTTGTTCAAATCCACTCGTGTCGTACAGAAAGAGGGTTTAGTTTGAGTCCATGGTAGCGAGACCAGAGAATCTAGTGCAGAAAAGACGATGGCCCGGTGGTCTTGCGTTGAGGCAGTATTGAATGGTGCTGTGTTCAGGTAGGGCCTTGCTCGAAAAGTCGATCTGTCTTCTGTATTGTTCATTTCGATGTATTGTCAAAGTGGTTTGAATATTTTCGCCATCTGGGCTAAGCCCCAAGGCCGATTTCAGTGTGAAAGATTGTTGTGGTTCAGCCGACCTCGTCGTATCCTTGATCGTCGTAGTTAGCATTCGATCAGCCTTGTTTCCACACGGTTGGTTGGGGCACACTGGGAACTACTCAACACTTGCTCCCTAAGAACTTCCCATCTTTCGCCGCACACTCGTTAATACGTTGAAATTTTTGAAGTCATCCATTGTTTTCGCATGAATTCAATTACCTCCTCTTAAAGTGTTGCTCCAATAACCGGCAGATGGTTCTGACGAACCTTGAGGGATCAGTCATAAATTGCATCTTTCCTATCTTTCAGGACAAGTTAGGGAATGAGAAAAACAGTACGTTGGCTGAAAGGTTTTGCATTTTCTCATATACAATTTTACGAGAGGTGTATCAGGTGCACTTATCTGTGCATATAAACGTTGGCAACAGATATTTGTGGAGGAGAAAGTACAGTTTACCATTTCTTTTGTGAATGTATTTACTGGGAGTTGCTGTTGGATCTATGCGTACAGTCATCTGACTTATTCAGTTGTATGAAGGTGTGCAGGCGCTGGACTAATTACAGAAGGCTGTATAGCTTAACTGAGGCTCAGTGCGGTAAATGATCAAGGAATTCAAAGGAAGCGGTCCGAACGGTCCTCATATTACACTGACCCATGTGCATGTGTGAGCCTACCGTGACCGCATCTCATATGTTATAACCTTGACCCAATTTTGTTGAAATGGCAAATTTTGTGGAGAGCCGTGAGACTTATCGTGCTACTGGGGAACGTTATTTGCTAAGTGATTTCGCCATCCTTGTGGACATCTCCTCAGAAATATTACAAGCTGATGGAATGGCACCAGCGGATGAGGCGATAGACGGACTCCAGCGGCCTGTCGGCCAAAAAAGACAGGGGCAGTACCAACCCAGTCTTGTAAGAACGTTGCACCCTAAAAGTGAAAATTGCATACCACATAGGCCTTTCATAACGTCTAATTGGTTCATCATGGTCTGTTATTTCTGTGCTAAGTAATGTTGTCCGCACAGTCGGTATCACTCAACATACTACCTGACAGAGGTATTACTCCGAGATCCTCGGTACATCTCAATACTTCTTTCAGAACATAGTCCATTGCAAAATTGAGGAGGAACGGTGCGGTCGTATGTCCCCCGTTGAACGTCACTTGATATGGGAAATACACAGGTTGGCTTCCCATATACAGGTAATCTACACTCACAGCAGGCAGAAAAGGAAGTCAATAAACTGACTTACTTCATTGGACGTCCCTTCGGTGATGACATTTCCAGACAGCGTATCGAGCAATCGAGCCAACAGTACCAAAAATATCACAACCGATACCCCAAAACCGGAATACCAATACTCCAACCTGCGCTAGGAGAAAATATATTCGATACACTCACGGTCAGGCTCCAATATTGTCTGTTTTCCTCTGCATTTCATGGGCCGGCGCAATATGAGACCCGTGAGCGTTCTGTGTACACTGAAGACGAAGTTACTACCGTTGTGGTTGTCAGATGATGTCCTACATCCATTCTGAAGCTAGGAATGATTGCTGACACACTTGATTCCTAAGGCTCCTATGTTGCTACCCATGCAGAACAGAGCAGTGTGGTCGTTCTAGGCAACAACAGTTTATCACAACCTTTGGAAATAGCTGGATAAAATCATCCAGACATGCAGCTTCATTAAGTTTCAATAATCCAAGCTGCTGATTCAATTCGACTTCCGGCGATGGATCGTTGGCAGTGTCGTGTTTAAACACAAAATCCTCATCATTCACAGATGAATTGGCCGGCTGAGACCAGCCGAATTATACATTATAGTTTACAGCCCATTTGTTAAGTTACCGCAACATGTAATAAACTCGTTAGTTACATTTTTCGCGCACAGTTCACATTACACACTGTCTTTGAGGAATGCAACTACGAATTATGGAAAGCAGAATCCCACTATTCGCTGACAAAGAAGCCTTTACCACCTTTTTGACTCATTTTTCCGAAAAAATTTCAAGGTTCTTACACCGGCACTTCTTAAGTCTGCGTTTCGGGCCACGGTATTCTTTGGAGCATTCGAAGTCAGGAGGGATCGGTGGATGTTTGTTCATAAATGTTGTTAAATCAGCAGAAACCGACTTTTGCTATATTTACGGTGATCCTTTGGATAGGAGATTTTCGAAAAGGGTTTCACAAGTGTGTGCTCTACTCGTTGAGAAGAACAACAAGAGATCGTCGTTAACCGTCTACCCAGAACACGTAACACCACCAGAAGGATAAGGAAAGGTTAAGAAACAACATGACGCATCACGTCATGGCTCAGTCAGTTTGTTTTGTTTTTCTTGGTTGGGGCTTCTCCTTCGAAGGCTGCGAAAACCGTCGACTCTGCAATGCAGGGGAGAAAGCCAACGATTAGCTGCCTCTAAAAAACGCACGATACGCGTTTCCTCAGTTTGGATTTCACTTCACACTACCCCCTATTAATTTAGACAGTGTCTTGGATGCCACTTTTCGGATAACTTCTGGTGGAACCCAAACTTCTGACCCAATCTTTGGGACACTGTCATTATCTCTTCCTAAGTGGTTATCGCCACTGTTCGCGAAATCTTTCAAGCGGTCGTAGCGGATTAGCCGAGTATCCCGGATCTTTTAGTAACGAAATGGTAGCAGATATGATGTGTACTACGACGAACGCCTCTCCGTAAAATCGCACATATTCCCAGGTCTCAAAGGGGCTCCAAACAAGTTTTTGTCCTAATAATCCCTTTAGATGCACATTGGGATATCAAAATTTCAGTCACGCAGGTCGTGGTCTATGAATGACTTCAATAACTGTAGGAGTGAGCGACCGATTTTGTTAATCTCCCACTGTGTTAGCGGTGATATGCGGTCGTTCGAGTTTCATCGATCCCCATGATCCGACCGATCTCCCGTAATAGCGTACTCACGAAAATGATTAAAGTGCAATTAAACTGGTGCTCCTCATTTGCAGACCCAGTGTTTAACAATCACATTGGCAAAGGTTCTTGCATAAATGTGAAACAACGGTATTGCTTCATATCATTTCATGAAATGGTTAACCAATACAAGCGCATGCCGTTTACCTCTTTGCGATATCTATGCTAATTCATTCGGATAGCCAGTACTTATTGACTGTGGTGGGGTCCTCTAGTTGTTCTTCAGATTTCTGAAACTACCGCATTGTTCACAATAGTAGCAGAAATTTGCCACCTCACAGCGCAAATGAAATCACCAGAAGTGATTGCAGCATCCAATTTGTTCATTCTGGCCTGCCCGGACTCTAGATGAAGGTCTTCCAGTAACTTGTCAACCACTGATCATTGGACGACAACCATTCCATAGTTTTCAGGTCCGTGAATGGAAAGCAGAACATCCTCGTTGATCTTTAAATGATCCAACACTGCCCACAGACAACGGATTTGTTAAATTCCGTCTCTTATCTCTCTACTTGTGGGCCTACTGCCCCCTGTCGCCGTCTGTCGTAGACAAGAAAAGTTTCTGGACCGGACGGTTAGGCTGTCCACGGCCCGTGCCTTGCAGAGAAACTGGTGTTATTTTTTTCGTACTACAGGAACGGGTAGTCTCCATGACTATGCCCGGACCTTTTAGACAAAGCATTTGCATTGGTGTGACCTCCCAAAATGATGTTCGCACTCGAATTGGTATCCTTGGAAGATCTCCTGTCACCGTGCAATGTGGTCCTCCGAGTCTTTAAAGTTCTGGAGTCAACTGACGGATTGATAATTATTGATAATGTACGAACCATGAACCACCCACTCAACAAGTAATGTCGGTATTGTTTCAAAAGAGAAATCAAGGCCAGCATCTGCTTCCTGCTTGCGCAATACTTTCGTGCCTTATTGCTAAGACTGCAGCTTCTGTAAGCAATCATTCTCTCCTGTACATCAGCATCTATTTTGCAAAAATACGGCCCCAATGGCACAATCACTGACTTCAGTGGTACACCGCCTTAAGGTGACAATTCTAGCGTTGATAAGATAGGCTCGAAACTCAAAGAATATTGGAGGACCATGAACTCTGCTTCTCATCACCCGGACCATTCGAACATTCGATTGTTCCCCAGCATGGTATGTAGCGGGTTACTCGTACGTGCAAACCCCGGTGTGAATCATTATAGGGGAACTGGTTGTATACGCGTTTCAGCAACACTGTTTCCTCCAGTAACACTGACTTCTACACTCACTTATTAAATGCTACTTCCCTTTAATCTACAAGCATCTCTCTGTTCTGCTTATGTACCCTCCCCCGCAGTTACATACAAATTGGTAAAAACAATGTGAACTGGCACCGATAGGCTGCTCGCCTTTGACTGAAGGTACTCGTAGCTTCTGAGTCTGAGCGATTACACGGAATTCAGCTGCATTGAACGTTCGCTTAATTGAATTTTCCAGCCGCTGTGTTGTTTGATGCGTAGTATAATCATTCACAAAAGACAGTTCTATGTAGACTCTCGTTTACTCTACAATGATAACCTCTTCAGGTGGTACTCTTTGTCTGCTGTGTCTACAGAACTTCTGGAGCAACCATTTGATTGTAGGACAGAAGTAATCAGGTCGCGTTCTTCTGCAAGGCTGTTCTGCGCACAGATTCGCCATGCTCATATGAACAGAGTATTCACTGATGTTCGTTGATAATGAACCGGTATGAAGCTTCTGAATTCCGTGTTACCGGAGAAGGGCAAATTTACTGAAACGTGTAAAAAGTCAGTTTTCTTGGTCGCTAGACACGACCTGATCACTGGTCACGCTATCGATCCATCCTATGCAATGAGAATCCTGTTGCATCATTCCAATCGAAGACTCTTGTGGTTTGCTGAAGCGGTCGTAATCAACCGATCCAAGCTAGCTATCTGTCTTCAGAAAAACTGTTCGTGAACACGACCCTTCCAAAGACCTGTCTTAACCCACTTATTGATTATCTGCCTCTGTAATTGTCTGTTATAAAGAAAACCATCCATATCGTAAATTTGGTAATAATGATTCAATACGAAATAATTGCATCTACCAGAATACATTTTGTTCGCCAGCAAGTGATTTCTGATCAAACTATAAGTCACACCGGAAGTGAACAAAGGCATGATGCGAATCAAGTTGGTTCCTTTCATTTGAGCGACACCTTTTGGTTGTGCGAAGCCGCATCCACAACTGCTCTGCAAGAGGTGACCTCCACATGACGCACTGTTTTTCCCACTGCGCTGTATTGTACAACCCCTTAGATAAAGTCCATAACATGTACATTATTTTAATAACTGATTGTTATTGTTCATGTGTTCCCACAAGACAGCAAACACATCACAGAGCCACTTTTACGTTGTGCATTCATATCACCGCTAGACACACTGATGCCCGAGTGCCTAGTTTAACGCAGAAGATTGAACAGGGCATCGTGGAAGACGTTCTTGACATGATAAACAAATTGTGTATTTCTCGTTTGCGCCGACAGCAGTTAAACATAGTGCCAAGTTCTCCAACACAGACAATCATTCATTGGAATCCGGTACAATACGTTCTGCTGTGCAATAAAGCCCATTGCAGACTGTACTGCGGTTTGGCGCGAGATTCCGCTGTATCGTCACTGAGAAAGAACCGCTGATACATAGCACTATTCAAAGGTGAATTCAAGTGAACGATAACGCTAGGATCGTAAAAGCGCTTTTCGTACACAACACACCTCCAGTGCCAGAATCGAACCAAACTGCTGGTGAATTTGTTGGAAAATTTGAGCGATAACATTGTCAATGTTCACTTGTTGTGGTTGCCTTCGAGCAGAATTTTTACTTCATATGCCTGCCCAATAACACATCATCATAAAACACTGAAATGCGAGTAACGCAGATTTCAGTAGCAATGACTAATGGAAGTCATTGTTATGGAGCCCTTTCGGAGTTCCATCTTAAAATGTAACTACTGGACGACAGAAGTAGAAATATAACTGGTGGAGATACAAGTATTTGCTAGAGTTGATTGGGATGTCCGATTAGCAGCGGCTTGCACAGTTGCGCCTGACCGATACGACAGAGCGGCAGCCACGTCCATCGAGGTTAACAAACAGTTACCAGTGGATGTAGCTACCGTGTTTTATGCCGATTGGCAGACTTTCTTTACTGTGCTCTTCTAATCACGAATCTTGTACACTTCGTCATTGACAGAACGCTTGAAAACGGATTGTCTTGCACAGCCACAGAATTAGTATCGTTCAGCTGCTACTTCGGGTACCCCGGACTCAACAAATAGGGTTAAAGTGTGTTCTGTCGAATGTGAACTAGAAATTGACGCACAGTGCGGAAATTCGTGCAAACGGGAAGAAGTCGACTGGTACTAAACCACCTCCAAGGCTCCAGCCTGTTCATAACTTGCATCCAAATCGAGAGATTCGTTTTCCAAAAGCATTAATATTGCTAGACAGGATTCCACAAGTCGATGCATCATTTCGGTTTTGTTCAACGGAGAGTGACTTCAAAGTGCACTTTTCTGTCGACAACTTGAAAACCTGGTTGAACTAATCCAGGGTTTGGCCTATGCTTTCCCTCAAGAAGTTGGTGGGATTTAAATCAGGATTAGCGTATCACAGTATTTAGGGCCAATGGATGTATGTGCATAAACGTTGTTACAAGTGGCTTCGGCTGAACCGTTTGTATCTTCCAATATATGATCCTGTTCGCTGACTGACTGCTAAAATATGTAGCCTCCGTTACCCAGTAGGGCCTAGGGATGGGATGACGAATGCAACCGCAGATGTTCAAACGAGCTCTATCAGGCACACAAGTACGTCAACTTCAACCGACGATCTCTCGACTGGAACTCCTCTTCGAGTTTTATATTAGCTTGCCATCGTCGAGCTTGCTAACTCACATCAGGATGCATATTGCAGGTTGTTTGACGGTAGCAACTGTATTGGTGTCACTGTCAGAGTGAACAGGCTTGCTCCGGATGAACCATTGCAATGTATTGGAAAGTGCACGCACAAACAGTGAACTGGCCACTCCGACAAACACATCTGGGGGGTGAATTCACTGAAATATGTACCCGAATATCTTCTTCTGTAGCCATATGTCTATTCAGAAAAGGTCGCCGAAAATAATTCAGTTCGATTTTGATGAACGAGTGTACAATGGATCTACCCTGAAACATGGTAGACAGGTCATTATTAACTTCTCGAACAAAGTACGGTGGCGGTAGTTGACTGGACACTATCCGATGATCTCTGTAACTGAAGTATCATCCAGCGTAATCCGCAAACACAACACTGTCAACCGCAGCATACTTGCGTTCTCGAACAAACCCTTTGCTTCTTATTAACATCCTATGATGAGATTCACGGTGTGTTACTGCTTAGACAAGAACAGTAAAGAGCGTAATCTCGACAACTTAGGCTGATAATGGTAATCAGCCACATATGAATATACTTCAAATTAATCGCGTTTAGTCAAGATCTATTTAATGGGCTTTTTAACTCTAGTTAGATCCCTTGACAACAGAACTGCTTCCTCAGGGAACCACTGTGATTGTATATTTATTAAAGAAGCCTGATGGGGAATCGTTGAAAGTGAGGTTGTTTGCTCCACCGTTGTTCCCAGACCTACTCCGAGAAGTCTGGCAACCCGTAAAGGAAGCTGCGGTGTTCAAATACTGTTTTAACTTGCTGTTTAAAGTGAGTGGTACTTTAGTATCAGACAACGTCAGTAAATTTTGGTTAATGTAGTTATACTAAATGTGTGCATATCTTGTCCCAGTAAGGCCTGATGGGTTATACCTTGTTGACACTTGGTCTGTTCTGTTCCATCCCGATTAGTTCCGTTGTCCTTGTCATTCATTTCTTCAACCTCTTATAATATGATCATAACCCATTGATTTCTGGTTGAAGTTGGTCTGTCTTCTGCTACTCAAACAAGTCACCAACCTGACATCAAAAACAACTTTGTCTGAACTTCAGGGCAGTTTTTTGACAATCGGTAACTTGTTTTATTGATGACGTTTCACTCCTGGCGCAGAAGTTTCTTCAGACCAGATGTGGTCTGACAGGTACTTCGTACTTCATAGGTTCTCACGAGATATCCTGGGGTTACTGGACCCAATGCAGCCAAGTTACCATGCGAAAGGACTCCATCGAAACAGAATGCACATTCAGAATCACTTACTAAGACAATCTACCACACGATATCCAGGGCCATGGCTCTGAAAAAAAGTACATCTCACTCATTTGGTAATTCCGAGCCGTAAACAAAACAGATAGGAAATATATTAGGCGTTATTTTGATGCTCATTATTAAGTGATTTTCTCGTCAAGCCATAACGAGTTGGAATCATAAGGGTAATCGGTTTCGCAACTTTTCGACCCCTCGGAGAATTGACGTGAAACAGGTATTTGGAACAGAGCTTACCACATGCCCTACCTTAGCAGAAGAATCGAGGCGTGTTACTGTACAAAGCTGTCCTCTACTTTCCGTTCCCGCTAAAAATTTATTTGTTGTATTAAAGGAAAGCCATCAGATGTAACCAAAAACTCGCTACCAATTTTTTGAACTGCAATCAATTTTTCATAGGTCTTGCCGATAGCGTGCTCAGTCGTTAGGACCACCCAACTTGCATTGCAATCGTCGCTTAAAATGGTGATGTTGCAATGATCATTCCAGATAATTTAATGTTCTACTTGTACTACCCGATGCCATTATTGTGAGTCACTCAGTGAAGATATTGAGATTAACCTCTACCAGTTTTCACCTAGCACCTAGCAGGTTACTTGGTCTGGTTTCTGTAGAGGTACCGTAGTTGGCAGTGTTCATTTTCAATTTACTTCAGGCAGATCTGATTAGTGTTGTTTGATTTCAGTCAGAAGTTTTCTGTCAAAGCGATCGTTTGGTTACACAGTGCGATATGTGATGCTTCATAAGTTTGTTGAAAACTGTCTTAAACCCTTTCACTCGCCTGACAATATCTTCCCCACTCACTTTCAAGTCTTTATCATACCTAATTTCACTTGTTTCGAGAATTGCCTTTCGCGTAGTATGCTTGAATTTGTAATGACGACCACAAATACTATTCATGCATTACTGCTATTCTCAAGTAGTATGATTGATCCGCACACCCCTACCACATGGTTGCCACTTTGGTTAGCAGCACCGATGTCCAGAATAGCCTGTCGTATCAGTCGGGGTTAAAAAAACGCACGTGTGTACACGTCATCACAAGTGACTCGAGCTAAATCACATGTAATTCCACCGATACACCATGTATTCCTTGTAAGACTGAAGGAATAAGGGTTGTGACTGAAGGCCGGTCGAGCGCAACTGGTCCCATTTGGTGGGGCAAATGACCGACTCGGGTGGAAAGTAGAATATATAACTGTGAGAAACAAAGGCGAGATATCGTTCAATGGTAGACTATAGTTATTACTGTGATAACGAACTACATGAAAACGGAAGAATGGGGACGAGCTACGGGTGTAGACGCATATGTGAACGCAATTCGCACGCGAGACGACAACCAGATGAATTTTATGACAGTTAGTATGACGTTAGCATCTGTGCTGACATAAATCGTAACCATTTTACAGGTTTACATCTAAATGTATGCAGTCAACTTACACTCACTTTGACACAACGATAGGGAAAAGGTAAAACTATCTATGATGCTTCAGTCGTAACTTCTGGTGGATAACTGTTGTGGTTTGTAATTATTACACAAACGATTTCATGCAGTGACAAAGTGCACTTGGTTCGAAACCCATCCACTGGGGTAAACCGTGGATAAACCTAATTAGAAAGCAGATTACATAGATAAAGTGATGACAGAGTCTGATAACAATGAGACACCTAAAAGGAAACGAATGCGGTTTGTCGTATGAAAGTGGCCAATCAGGAGTCGGCAAAATGATAAGGAGAAACACTATCGACAAACTTAGAGGAAATGAGGAATACCTCACCACTAGGGGCAACAATTCATTGTAGAGCCTGAGCAAAGCAGATTTGTTCCAACGATGGTTCTATACGCCACACGCGTACTGAATGCCATCATCTGAGCTTTGAAGGATGAATGAGTATGATAGTTGAACATGCAACAAATGGGGTCGAGGCTGAGAAGCAGTCCTACATCACGCCAGCGGCAGTATCAAGATTATCCGACATCCATCCATGCATCAGCAACTTCGCCTTTATGACCATCAGCAAACACAATTATGGACATATGTAGGCGGCCAAACTTATTTTAAGGCGTCTACATTGTCTTATGTTTGGTTGATCTGCGCATCTTAGCAAAGTCCACGAAGTGAGCGTATAGAGTCCAATTACACTAGTTATATTTTTCATGGATCTAACGAACAGTATGCACTATGTCGATAACATTGTAACCAGACCATAGTCCACATAATCCTTTAGGTATCTTCGAAAGTCAGCACATCGGTAGACAGTCGGTTGAGCAGGGACCCTGCCAGGATATCTGGGGTACAGTTTAACTAGCGAATTTCAAGGTGGCCATCCAGAGGTTGCTTGCACTTCCAGTCCTTTGAACCCCTACGTGATATTAAATGGTGTGCATCAGTGGTGTATTTCAACAGTAGACTACCCTCATTAAAAGTTCCACTGACGTCGATCTTTACCAGTTGTAGGTTGGTCATGGAATCAACTGGTTGCTGTGCGCACATCTGCCAGATAATTGGTGACAGCAAAGTATTACTTGTGGCATCCCTGATCGCGTATTCACAGTTGACTTGGTTGTGATGACCAACAGTCGCAGAAGACAACGAACTGTTTGCGCCGGACATTTATGTCGTTGCCAGACTGTGAACACAGTAAACCCATTCCATCATCTTTTGACGTTATACTCATGTGAATCTTCGGGGAGAATGTATATCTGTTAGCATCGTAGGACATCACGTGCTGCTGGTGGTCCAAATAAGTTTGCACTAATTAACCTAATTGCCTGTCGTTAGTCTACCTACACCCTGCGAAGTAACGCGACAAGATGACATTAAACATCATAGCTCGGGTACTTCGCGTTTTCACTGTAAGGGTTATGGATGGAAGCGATAAAAACTTTCTTGTGTTCTTCTGACAGTTAGAAAACCTCAGTGTCGGTGTCACCGAAAGAGTCCAGGTGCGATTATCACCAAAATCCAGTGGTTTTGATGATTGAAGTCTCGGTTTATGTAGTGGATGTGTCCATATATCGTTAAAGCAACTTCATTGTGGCGAATGGTGACTGCACATCGGGGTCCCGTTTTAGTAGTTGGAGTCATCAGTTACATGAAACCCGGTTTTTACTTATGACAGTTTGATCCATCGTGGTTAACCTTGCAAATATCAATAAACATCTCAGTCTTGACAAAATGTGTTTTGCCCCGCACATCACTAACGATGTGCATAACCTTAGGCACGTCGCGTTGTCATACAGTTTGGTAACCAAGTGAATGGTGGTAACCTCTCTGTAAACAAGTCCAGCTTCCTGTGTAGTTCTCATCCATTCGGTATGTATTTTTGATGGCCGAATCATGAGTTCGGCAGTAAGATAAGATTCAAGGACATTCGAACATATGAATGAATCACATGAATCACATAAAACCACACGCTGACCTAGTGGTCAGGCTTGTGTACTGTTTCAATTCGGTGGGCTATGCTGTTTAAGACTCCGGTCTTTCCAGGGACAGCTTTGTCAGGCAGGCCGAAAAGGAGCAGTCAGACGAAAAGCGGTTATACTCATAGGATTTTATGTCTCACTACTGACCACGTAAAATCGCCTAGATAGCGAAGCACGATCTAATGGGTCTACAGCAGAACCATTTGTATAGTTGAGGGACTGTTGGTTTCCGTATCAGGAAGAAGGGGCCTAGAAAAGGTACCTTCAGACAATGGACTCACGTCCTGGAAAGTTGTTGGGATCCTGTTTCAAATGCACCTTTGGTGCGCTAACCAAAACAAGACGCTCGTCAAAGTTTACCACTAGACAGTCATAGTCAGATCGGTCGTTGATGTCGACCTAAGTAAGTGGTACATGGTAAGCGAACCATTGGAATGTAATTAGAGCACACAACCACTGCCTCAAATATTCGACGTCGAGGAAGTTTTCTCAGACGAGCTCTCACTCCTGAAAGCACCCGGAACGTACTTCTTCTTTCTGCGTCCTTTGACGACATGAATGCATACAACGAGTCTTTCAGGAAATCGATAAGAAGTTGTGTTTTTGGCGGACCCGTTTGGTCATCTGTAGTGTTATTGTTACTAGCAGATGAACCCGTTCCGTCTGCGGATAACTGAGGCAGGCAGACTAAACAAACGTCCGAGTACACTGACAGCAAACGTGAACAGTGTGTTCACCGAATTAAGTGTGGAGAAAATGGTCCCACATGTTCTTCTCACATGAAAACATTCACGAAAACAGCACAAAGAAAGTCATAACAATATCTGCACAGATTCATAAAGCACACTTAGATGGCATGCACCGAGCAAAGCAAGTTATTATATATCAATATATCAAAATCACAACGAGAGAAAATCGTCTGGAAGTGTTTTTATCCACGCTGAACATAAATGTCATCCTTTTCCCCCCTGTGAGCATTTTCGAAATATTGCGGTAGCAGCAATAGTTAAGGTAACCACCGGTACAAAAGTTTCATGTCGATGTCATAACTAATAAAACGATAACCAAACTGGAGATATTTGTAATCTACTTCCCGTTTTCTTTTCCGATTCGACGTAATCTGTGATCGATATTGCCGGACTTAACGGTAGACTGAATCAATTCGAAATTCCCTGTGATTCTGCTTGAGATCCACTGTTACTGCCTTGGCTTTCTGCCAAAGTAATTAACTGGCTAGTCTGTCGTTAGTTGTACACGTTCGCTGGTTCGCACGTTAGTTTACGGCTGATTAATTATTTGGAGAAATGCAAACTGTAGATGAACAAAGAAAAGACCAAGTGCAGTGACATTAGTTTCGAATTGTCCAGCATCATCTTCTGATTACACCTAGCGCTGTATCCAAAACAGGCACATTTGAGAGCAGGTATGTCCTAACCCTCGAGTCATATAGATTGAGGCAGCATAATAAAGTTCCATTGCAAGTTCCATTGCAAGATGCAACCTATCATCGCTTTCCCTACACCGACGGCAGACAAACTCTGAGTCCATTTTCGTTATATTTTAAATAGGTTATTGCGCATTAGCATGTTTCATATCAACGTTATCACGTTTATCGTCCAGTTTTTAATAGACTAAATAGTCATGAGCACTTCTCCCCCCCTACAGCCTCAAAACGTGCCCATTTTTTCACTAAAGTTTATGCATAGGCGCACAGCTGTTGTTCTTTTCGTTCCATGTTTCAGCTTGGTTTCCAGGTTGGACCTCTTAACAACTATGGCAGACTCTGCTATAAACTAGAAGTAAGATGTGTGCATGCAGCTGTCCTTCACAACTGATGTCTACCTCAGTGGTCAGACAGTAATTAACCCAACAGGCTAACTAGTTTGGCAGACTATGGGAGGATGGATAGGTGTAGCACCTAAACATTCTATTTCGCTAAGGGTTTAAGAACGTAGCGAAGACGGCTTTGCAGGTGAATAGAGCGATACCAAAAGTTTCGTAATTACGAGCGTTCCCCTCAAAGTGATCGACCGAGCAACAGGGGAGAAAAACGGTCTGATTTTTATATTAACAACGGTTACTCCTTTCACACGAGAATCACGTTACTTAAGTTATGTGCATATTTGGCCTCCACATGAATTCTTTGAAGATGTGTCTTACTGGTGATGCAAAAGTGCGATGCAACCAAACCATAGCCGCACCGTAGTGGTAAAGAGAAACAGCAAGCAAGCAGAAACGACCGTACTATGAAGCGGTAGACTGAAAATTGTCAACATACATGCACAAGCGCACCAAGGATAAGGCTTCCAACCAAGAAGTCCACAAATGACCCAATTCAATCCAATCTACACAAACGCAAGATTGCTGGCGCGATGGCACGTCATGTGCGGTGAATCAAACAACTGTGATTGCCGCTTTCCGTTGCACACACACGTCTTGCACGTGTGCACATATGTAACAGGCCACAACATCGTATAAAAATGCAAATCGGAACAACCAAGTGAGTAAAACACAACACCCACAGCAGTCGGCGATTGGTGTCTGTCAGAAGCGCATGTGACGCAAAGTTAACATGATAAGGGAAGTGTGTATGACCAAGTGTACGTGCTCTGATAAAGCTCAATTTTCCTACACATACACACTTGAACACTGATGAACTGTGATAGCACAGGTCCGTAAGTGGAACTTGGCGCGATGTGTAGTCTTTATACATTTTGTTTATGTGGGAAATATGGCACGAACATTCTTCCTACCCAACCGGCGTAGTCAGCGTAAATTGGCAAGACGAAGCGGACTGTATCCATCCGTATTAATGGGTGTACACAAGCTACATATCAGATACATTAACCACCCAGTCAAGAACAATATTTATGGCCTGGTGATCGGATGAACAAGGTCGTGGGCCAGTAGGACAAGAAGGCTGTCTGTTAGAATGGTTGTCAGATTATAAGTATGTTATGTCCCGAAAACAAGGACAAAACCGGGGTATTGGTTTGTCCCCTCTATACGTATCATATCTAGCTACGATTCACTTGTTTGGTAATTACTCATAACCAATCTAAGAACTTGTCAGAACAGTTTATTTTTGTATGTTTCGGCTAATTATCTAAACCGCTCTTTGTTGCTTGATTTTCGACGACGCTTTAATCAATTCTCGACATCTTGTGTAACCTATTATCAAAAATGCCTTAGTATTATATTGCAAGTTGCTTACATGACCTTATCGAAAGTTTAACAGCCTATTGTAACCGTTTCAAAGTTGTTAATTAAGGTCATCAGTTTGCGTTCAGTAGCGTTCTGACGTCTCTTGCACACCGTAACATAAACACGCTGCCCACAGGATGACGATGTGTTTATTCATTTCCTCATCGTTTTGAATGTCACGTTCACGCGCAATGCTTGCACAAGTGCTCTTCATCATACCACAGACAACTCTGCATGCCATTTCAGTGCTCATCTCCACCGGTTATTGGGTTGGCTGAATAGTGTTTCACACGATGCTATTTTCAAAACAATTAGCCTACTGTAAGGTATGGGATTTTGCGTTGGATTTCAACTGGACTTGGAACCTACATTAAAACTTACCCGGTCGGAAAACATCTTTGGTGCATATTACGGAGCAGTGTTAACCATTTGAGAACTGGTGATAATCTGTGGGTCACACAGTACATAAACTTTCTCTTCGATTAACTGCTGAGTTTTAGACAAACGTACCGGATTCCTCAAGGTCATCGCATAGTTGACAATGTTATTTCAAAACACAGAATCGATGTCGCGTGATGAAAATTGTTCGCAGGTACCAGTAAGATAATTTGCCGAACACCATCAGAACAGTTGTTCAGAATCATCGAAATTTTCACTCTTTACATATGTGCGAAATGCAGGTATTCATAAGAAACTCCACAAATGACGAAAGCAAGCTTTTGTCGTTTGTGTGGAGCAATTTTATCAATTCTCCCTATTGTTATTCTTGTCGTTATTGTTGTCCCCAACGTCCTCCTCATCGTCACGAACACCATCGTTGTCTTTATTGCCGTGATCGCTAGTGGAAAACGGCAAGCATTACACCCAATTAGAAACGCAAAACCGAGGCCCCCATTTATTGTTCTTAACCTCACTGATAAAGCCAACAACCTTTTTGAAACTCACCAAAGTCGCTTCTTAGACAGAAGAATGGTAATTTTTGTGGAACAGAAGAGAGGAAGACGGTCAGGCAATGAAGATTTGGTCTGATTCGACGGTTTTGTAAGCAAGTAACCAGGAGTACCAAACTTATTCCGTGTGCCGTTTTTTGTTGATACCAACCAACTTATGTTCACCAACCCCTGGATGTTTCGATGTGTAACTTTGATTTCTTGTAACAAGAATGCTTTTCATTGTTCACCACTGTATTTCGTTAATTATATTCAGTTATGAACACAGGTGGGGCTATATGAAGTGTCAACAGTTAGTATTGTCTGACAGTAAAGTGATTTCGTAAGCTTTTCAATAATAACCATATCCTGTTAAATGGTTGTTATTGGCTGGGAAACAACTGGGGCTATTGTGATGTCAACGTAGGTGAATTAATAATAAACGATGTTTAAAACAAATATACGATGTGCTGAATTTCTACTCCGGTAGATTTCGACCATCGCAATGAAAACAACATGAACACGTACCCATTGATACCATTACCTGGGTTTGGTAAATGAAAAACAACACCTTAAGGCTTTCGAAAGATCCAGCTGGAAAAATATCCGTTTCGGTAAGCTTCGGAACAGCTATGAAGACAACATCTCGCTAAGTCGAACTCGACCGATGATCACAGTTTTCATAAACAGATCTCTTCTAATTGAGCAGGGTTACCGTACTTCTTATCAGCACCGTAAAACTGGCAACACTCACGATATGTAGTTTGGAATTCCACCCGTAAGTAAGTCACAGAGTTGGATTAATGAGATTGTTTGTGAATGAAGATTGGTGAAGTGAATTTTGGCCACTTCAACCGCAGAAGCCGTACTAATTTTTTCCGTAAACAAAGAATTGGGTTGTGTAATCGAACGAGAATCGATTCAGCATTAACACCAATTGTTTGACCGGTTTTAGTTGGGCAAACGGACTTCGTGAGTTACTCAGGAAACCTGAGTGGGGTTTACTCGGTGGATGGTATCAGGCAGGTATGGAACGAGTGCTCATTAGAATCGCATTGATACAAGACATCTCCAAGTACTGACAGCTCTCCATGGACGCACTGATACCCTCAGAGCGTGCAGAGATAAAGGCATAAACGTAAACAGTTTGTCAAGCTGATGGAGATTCTTTAGGTTCAAAGCACATTCGGTGCATCTGAAAAGAAAACAAAACGAGTCTGGTTGAGGCTCAAACGGTAGATCGTCTTAAATAAAGTGTGTAAGCAGTGGTAATTACTAGGCCTCCTTTTAAACGAACAAATCCGTCTAACTGCATCTTGTATCCTCTCTAAGATTTCTCAAGATTTGTAGGCCAAATCAAAATCCGGAAACTACCCTCAACTTGTGCCATACAACAGCAGGGTAAATGACAAAACAACATGAACGCGTTCATCTGCAATTTCGTCCACGTAGTCTCCGTGTCCCATTCGCTTTTGTCACTAATAAGGAACACATCAATACAAACCGCTAGCACGTGCGCTCGTTAGTGTCAGACTAGAGCGTCACATTAATGACAATAAATGTGGCAACGTGCAAAAATGGTGAGCAGTAAACGATGTTTCGTTCACGAGTATTAAAGATCATTCGTAACTGATCTCGGATGGCATTCCCATAGACTTTTCAACTAGTCCCGCATTGTCTAGTCAGCCGCTTTAGCAGTGTATATGCACCCCCAAATAACCACACGTTCTAAATGTTCTTATCGGGATATTTGTCAAAGGAATTTATGAATTTCGCTAAATCCTTACAGCATCCATCAATGTTAGGAAATTTTCCTCAAACGTTTCGTCCAGCTTATTGTTTCACATCAATTTACAACATACAGAAAGTGTGCAGCTAAAAGCCTGCAGATTACAGCTAGTTCTCTTGATTACCATTCGCAAAAACACATTTCCCCATCTTCATCCAGACTCAAAAAGTGAGCGCTCGTACACATGCGTTAGGTCCTAATCTTTTTCTGTTAGTTCATGCCTGATTCGATCTATACTCATCCAGTCTTGTTTCTCGTATATCAGCCACTCAAGTGAGTCAGTGATTATCGTCAGTCTGCATTGTGTATGACCGTCTACATTACGGCTCATGAGTTGTCATTTGAAATTGACCATTGGTTATTTCGTGCTCACTGAGTCAACTGCCTATCACATACCTAAGATATGAGTGGAGAAACAACTAACCTTCATTACCTGAACTGAACTAAAATGTGTACCTTTAACCTGCTTTAAAACTTCCAACACTGCTGAGTGTAAGCTCAGCCAGCCAACGTCATATTACTAAAAACCTTCAAATTAATAACTGCTGTCAGTAGAACGGTATCTCTCAGGATCCAGCGCACACTTTCATCAACTACCTGTGCAACGACTCCCAAAACGTGAAAGACACCAGTAAACCAAATAATACTATCGTTAATGTCTCAATGAACTTGAAAAAAAGTAGTTTATGCACGATTTATCCCTCTTTATGTGTGCACACTTAAGATCTTGCCTTAACTTTTACCATCACAGAAAGGTCTTCCCATGTCTGGTCCGCTCTTCTGCCGCGTACAAATCATCCGTTTACACGAAAAAAAGTCAGCTCCTTCGACTGAATAAGCAGCCTTTCTTGAACATTAAAAAACTAGAAAATTTCTACCTTACTTCCATCTGTTATCTCCCTCTACTCTTGATAGCATAGTTCTCAAGTTGTGGTTGATTATGCTTACGTAAACCATGTTGTGTCAAGGGAATGGGTCTCTGTATGAAAATGTAAGCTGCGGAAGAAGTAACCCCGAAGTAATTTGAGGGGAAGCATACCTCGGGGAATTTTTGCCTGGACGGCAGTCAGTAACAAAATCATCAGTTGCCAGTATGATGCATTATCGCTGAGGCACAGTGCGAGTCAATTTGTCTGGGCTGAAAATATCTGCTGTCCTCAGGCGACCAGCAAACGGTTTGAGGCAGGGACCCGAATGCATGTTCACGTAACCTTCTAACCACCTACATCACCGGTGGAATTTTCGCTTTTAATAATGTTCGCTTTTCTTTTTGTTTATCAACCTGGAAATGCATAAGACTGTGAAAAACCATCTAGCTGTACTACGACACCGAAGCCAACCTTCAGCGCATGAGTGACTTGTGCTTCGGTGATGAGGACGATATTGGTTTCCCGAGTTTCACGATGTACTAAATGAAGCCATTCAGAACCGTTTTATGCGCACGAGTCCATGTCTGAATATCCATCGATTGAAACACAAAAAGTGAGAAAGTTGTAGTGGCAAAGTTCGGTAATCGGTGGGAATGGAGCATGTTACATTTCATGTCTCATCGTAGAAAGCCTTGTCTCTTAAGCGTCTCCACACTGGCTAAGGATCGGCATCGGGATGAGTCCGGTCGATACCACCGAGTCCGATGATACAGCATAAGAATTTCACCTCGTCAACCTGAAGAATGTGTTCTGTCAGCTAGATCGACATGCTGGTCACAGGCAAACGTTGAAATATTACTGTGATTATCCCAAGTCTTGTCAAATATGACTATGTCATTCTGACGCATAGCCGCCGGAGGTATTAAACCAAAAGTCTGGTCACTAGCATCCTGGACTACTTCCCGTGAAATTTACTATTCGGAAGGAAGGAAATTTTATTGGAAGAACTCTCATGGCTGCCGGGAGTTTCCACGCTGTCGTGCAATGAGGTTGTAATTGAGCATCGATAAAAGTTATTTGATAAATAAATTGATCATCGTGCCACAAGCTCATAAAATCCTCCGATTTCGGTAAGGCTGCTGCTCACCGTTGCATCCTTGAGTTTAGTGTCATTTAGGAGTCAACATAGATTCGCATAGTTTTGTTGTAACTCTTCATTGTAATAACAGTTAGTGTGGCTCATGCAATAGAATTCAGACTAGTGGCTGTACATCAGTTTTCGATCTAACCTGGGGCGTTTTTAACTTCGTTTCTGAGGTCGCAGGAAAACCGACTAACTTCGTGCCGCAACCGTTTTCTGAACCGCATTGATATCTTCTGCAGAACACGAAAAATGCGACCAACGTAATTTGGACTACATAACGTTTATACTTTCTACGTAGGTGACTTTTAGTTCCAGAGGAATATCTAACTCTGTCAAATCTTCTAATCCCAGACAACAGGAAGTGGACAAGCTTCATTGTCTTTTCGTTTTGTTGAACGCGTGGGATAGTTTCCATCAGTAGTTTGAAACCGTGACCATCTCCCTAATGAAATTTGTGATTCGTAGGCCTAGCACCGTACTTTAGGTTTAACAAAGGTAAGGCAATCCTCAGAAGGGTGAATTCGCCAGTACCAGTAGAATGATGAAATCACGTCGCGTTCCTTACTGAAGTGTGATGCGCTGGTGAGTGAAATGTTTCATCCCGGAGCTTAAGGGGTAGTGCGTTGACTTGCCTGTATACTGCGCCATTACCCGCGTCTCCACACTCATCCAGATCATACTTAACATTTTAGTAAAACTTCTGGATATGACCACTTCTGACATGCATGTTGAAAATGGAAGTAACCACCCGATTGGCGTTGACTGGCAGATTTCATGCCCTGGGGATAGTTCAGCAGCATTATATAAAACTTAGTGATTTAATCGATCTAGATGGCAGGCTAGGTGTTCTCGTGAGGGACATCCCGACAAAGACTGTAGATCTGCCACCCTCCTAAAGCGAGTCGTCTGGGCCTTTATTACTGAGTGGAATAAGTCTGGGACCGACTCTGGATCCACAATTACATTTCATATTGTGTGCAATCAGCACTTGTTTGTTGGTAATCTTCCACCCCTTACTGACCTATGTATTCAGACCAAACAGTGGGCTGCTTCAAGGACGCAATCTACTCACTGTCCTTCTGCTCACATGTCCCGCCAGCATCCGCAGCGACAACTTTTCGGTCACCTGAAAATTCCGATGCAACTCTATTTTGTTGACGCCAACGATCAATTTGTTCCCCGGGTTCTGTTGTAGATTGGTAGTGGAGTTGTAGCACGCAGCTTGTTTCCGAAGCTGTATGATAAAATCTCACGGGGATGTATGTAGATAACGTAAGCATCTATTGAGGTTTCCTTAGAAATTCACGACCAAAACAGGTTAGCGCAGAATACCCTTCAATCCGAAATAAGGGAAGTCGGGTGGGGAAGCCAGGAATATCACGTAATTCACCAGACAGTAGGGGAACTGTCACCAGAATTCGGGAGGTAGTTGAGTTGACCGCCCAGTTTTACGCATTTTTGAGTGTTGTATCGCAGATCGAGAAGATCGATCTCCTTCCTAATCTCGACAGCAGCTCACGTGTTTGACAACACACTGTTTCTTCGGGACGTCTATATTTGGTGTCTTTAGTTCGGAATGCAGTTGAACTGCAAGATGTGGAATCGGAATGTGACGAAATGCATTCCATGGTTCTGAAACAATTTATCAACTTGGATTAACGATATTCGGAAGACTAAAAACTGATTGGACCAAGGTAACATTGAGAGAATCAACGACAAACATACAAGCGACGTTGTTATTGACAATGAACATAATTCCCTCTGTTCTCAGAGAGCAGTGTCCAGCTAGAATACGACACACAGGCACACCGAATGGCATCTCTGTTGACCAACCGCTCTTGCGATCAGGATAATTAATCTCCTTAGATCCTTCTCTCGACGGCATTAACTTTTGCCTGGTCACCACAGTTGTGTACAACATTAACAGCGGAAGCCTTAGGCCGGTTTAGAATTATCTGACGCGCAACTTTGCGTTTCCCCCTTCGTTCAGGTAAATTTCAATAGAGTAACAGTAACGTTTTTTCATCAGGAGCTGCCTTTCTTGCTTCTGTGCATCTCCTTAAAGAGCATAAACACTCTAATTTAAAAAGCGGCTGAACACTTTTGAACAATTTGTAGTTTCGTAGTTAGCTCTAAACACTTTCATTTCACAAACCAAACAAGAACGGCATATGCCATTAGCTGGAAAACACTTGAAACAGCTGTGATGATTAGTTAGTAATTTGAATGGAACACATATAAGACTGCTGATGTATGATAGCAGCTTTTGGTTCCAACTAAACTTTCAGACTAATCTTTTGCGGCAGGAGGCACCACAATTGAATTTCGTTTTTCTTACTGTCTATTCTTTCGAAGACAACTATCTGACCTCTTGTTCACGTCCCCCGGAGACAGCCGTGTACAAGTTTTTCAACAGTTGACTTGCGTTCAACACTCAGTTATAGGTCTTTGGTGGTGATACCTAATAGTCCAATGATAGTATGGGAAACTATAGTAGCTACGTTGTCAACTTGGAATGAAGAGTTCAAAGTCTCTGCTAGGTCATGGATGACACAACAAGTACAAATATGAGATACAAACCAAGTGGTTTGTTTCTAGTGCAACAGCTTAAATATTTATGTGCTTGCTACGTGTTGAAACAAATGCAAGTGAAGCGGAACTCGCGACGAAACAACCTTACTAACTGAGTTAGGAGAATATCCTTTGGGAAATAACGCATGACGATAATCGACCTTGTCGTGCATAACAACAGGACCGAACCAACATCTGCTGATCAGCGGGATTTTCCACCCGGTCCCATCCATCTATCGATTGGATATCGCCTTCAGCAGTCTCGTAGGTTGTGGATAGGGGATATTATCCACTCGTTTGACCGTTTATCAAGAACGGAAATAAAAATGACAGCAGATATTGAAAAAATGTGTTCTGTGCAACGGGAACTGATGAGACGAATGTGACTCATACAACCGATGTTTCCAATAATGCAATACGATCTGTGGAGGATCTAAGGATGTCTCTGGATCCGATTTGTTTGAATAAACCATGTGTCCTGAAATGTACTGGTGCTGCTTGTTATTCCAACAAATTAGCTAACAAATAAATGACTTGAGATAATCGAGGCCCAAGAAAGACCCACCTCGCCAGATCGTAAAATTTTCATTTACTACTATCAATCAGTAATGGAAGTTCGAAAAAAATTCTGTTTACACAACCAAAACTAGTGAACACAGCAGCTGGAACGATTTCAGATGTTCTCACCTAATGATTATTAATGAAGGTAAATGGAAGTGTTAATGTGAAAGTTTTTTCGTTTTTTGAACAGAGGTATAAGCCGAAGTCATTGCTTTGGATTTTCGTCAGCCACAGACAACTATCACACAATTCATTGATTCACTGTCGACTAAGTAATCAGTACGGTAAGATCAAGCATCCACTTTTAAGGGCTGTAAAACTAACAATGAAGAACATGAATTTCCCTTCACCCATCTCTAGCGCGCTGAGTGAATTAGATTAGAGTATCGATCGAACCAATTACAGAGAAGCTAATTTAGTGATCAGTCAACTATGGTTGGTTTGTGTGGTTCGTTATGCCACTTGTGTTCACGGAACCATAATCGATCCGAATGCTGGAAGTCAGGGTAGATGTGACTCCCGAATAAACCGTGTCCGGTAAAACTATATAGGGTCGAGGACACCAACTACTTACCCTCGGACTACTGCTGATGCACTGTCCGATGTGCAGTAGACCTCAAGGGAGGGTTTGGTTGGTAGACACTAAACGCTCAGTTTCGGCCACGTCAACCAGGATATAGGTCTGTCGTGTTTCACTGTGTCGTAATCAGCCGGAGTGGATTTCCATTTCGTTTAAAAAGTTGTCCTCATGCTGAGCCACGTGGTTTAGCAGAGATGTGTTGCAGGTAGGGGAGTCCACATATATATTGAATTCTCCCACAATTCACCGGTCGTTCTAATTCCATGAGATGGATGGTATGTTTGCTGCTTCTGGTTGAACACGTGAGGTAAAGAGATCCAGTGAATATGGACATCAGTGACATCAGCCACTTGTCCATTGTACTTTGACCAAGAGGAACCAAACATTGAAACAACAATTTCCGCTGTAAATTTGAACAAAGCAAACAGAAAACTGGTATGGCACGTGCTGTGCCAGCGCATGGTTCGCTGCACCTCCACCAGTGTTTACTCTAAACGAGGTGAAATGTACAACATCCCAAATCACAAACAGTCAAAGTCTAAATTCAGTTCGGTTGCTACCAAGACAGCATCAACGTCACAAACAATTCTTTCCGTACGCACAAAACGGGTTGTCGGTGTCTGATTGCAACGCCCTCGGTGTACCGTAGCAAACGATTGTTTCGAGTCGAGAACAGAGCACGAATTGATTGATAAATCACTCACACGTTGCGTCGTAAAGTGACGTTTGACAATCCCTGACGTTGGCTCACTCCGGGTGTTTGCTGTCAAGTTGCCTGATTGTGTGGCCGTTTGTTGAACTCATTTCGATAACCCTGGTGTTCGACAACCCTGATTTCAAGCTGGCGCTCAGTCCTCTCAACATAGGATGCTGCGCATCCAGATTTGTATTCATAGGTTACGGCTGATTTGACGAAATGAGACATAGGCTGCTTAACCGGGGATGTAGGATTTCGGACCGTTCTGTACGCTAACACTGGCTTGACGACAGAGAAATATCGGACAACAGCTAAACTTAAGCTTTGCTCAACTATTCGACACACACTGTATCCTCTAAATGACACTGGTAAAACCACTGTCTTTCTGGGAACTCTGGATTGAGACTTATTGTGCAGATTGCTCGTGTTGACTTTTCTTAGAAATCATCTGGGATAAACGTTGTCTAATGAAGTCTGTCCTATGTGACGGAGTTCATCATCCAAACAAGCCCATCTTATCCGATCAAATAGCGTGAGTACCAGTCCTCTATTATATGCTATTAGAACAAAGCTGTCAAACTGTAGGTACTGCTCAGTTCACGTATTCCTTCGATATATAACACATTAAGTGGATCCATCCACTCTATTAATTATGTTGATATTCAGAAACGGCAGTCGATCATTAGTCTCACTTTCTAAAGTGTGATGAATGCTTGAATGCGAACAGGTCATGCAGTTTGGTGTATCTGTTGCCCGCATCTGATTGTCTCTGACTAAGAGTGTCATCGACCTATCTTCTGTGGAGGGTTAAATAGTCCAATTTGCTTTCCATTTGCTTCTCCAGTTAGATCACAAAGATATCGGCTAAAACCGAACCAGGTGGACCGCTCACTGCGAGTCTATCAACCTGATGATAAGCCTTACCTTGGAAGATGAAGCATACGTTAGATAAACACAGCAAACATAGACGTTTTGATTCAATTTTTGAGATTGCGATAATTTTCTTACTCGAAGTTATATAGAATAACAAGAACTGAAGGCCTCTTCTAACGGTACACTTATGAAAAACGACTCCATGTCCAATGAAGCCATATGGTTGCTAGACATCGAAATTTTTGAAAGCGTCTTTGTCATACAGTCACGTACTGGCTTCCGTAAATTTGCCAACCACTTGGCCAGGATTGCCGAACACCAGGGCTATCGAAATGAGTTCAACAAACGGCCACACAATCAGGCAACTTGACAGCAAACACCCGGAGTGAGCCAACGTCAGGGATTGTCAAACGTCACTTTACGACGCAACGTGTGAGTGATTTATCAATCAATTCGTGCTCTGTTCTCGACTCGAAACAATCGTTTGCTACGGTACACCGAGGGCGTTGCAATCAGACACCGACAACCCGTTTTGTGCGTACGGAAAGAATTGTTTGTGACGTTGATGCTGTCTTGGTAGCAACCGAACTGAATTTAGACTTTGACTGTTTGTGATTTGGGATGTTGTACATTTCACCTCGTTTAGAGTAAACACTGGTGGAGGTGCAGCGAAACATGCGCCAGCATGAGTCTCGTGAAGAACTGAACTGACTGCGGTGACACTTGAAATAAACGTTACCACATTCCACACAAAACGACAAACCCGAGGAAATTTTAAGCAGCGATTAATCTTGCAACTTATTTCAGTTTGGTCCGGATCATTTTATGTCTTCTAAGTATTGTGAACCCTTTCTTTGGAGGGCATTTTGTAACCTACCTGAGTCACTCATTTTGTTTTATTGGCTTCAAATCCTCGATCGAAGTTTCAGTAAAACTGTGGTTCATTTTGCATATTTTGTCACAAATACTCATACGTGGGTCGTATTGTGTTTATTGTTCTGACTCCGTTTGAAGTCAGATAAGGTAGAATCGTTCAGAATATGTTCGATAGCTCACACACAGTGTAGATCATTTCTGCAGCGTTGACACAAAGGACGTGCCTTTGTTTCGAATAACAAATGAGTGGTTTTGACGGCAACCGAAAGAGGAATGGTGAGCACCATGATCCACAGTGTCTGTTTCACATGTTACGTGCATGTGGATGAAGTGTTTTTTTTACATAAAATCCGGTCCGTTTGAGGTAAATGGCTTGATCTGAAATGCTTCTGAGATATTTCGTATTGAAGATTGTGCTTGTGACACAGAAGCACTGATACGAGAACAACTGAAGTAGCCTCTGTCAATATGCATTTCTTTATTAAATAAAACCGTCTTACCTACGGGCTCGTGCTTCTCGCTGAGTTCAGTTATTGGCACTCCTTTGATATTGAGGTCTCGGTCTCCCAATATATTTGGTCCTTGGCCAAGGCAGAAGAACACAGTATGGTGAGCGTCGACATACGGACTGCCTTCAGTCTAAAGAATATGTTAGTATTAGCGTAAGCATCCTAGCTGAGAGTCCAGTGAACAATTCATCATCAGAGAGAACACGCTGTTTTTGACTGAGAGGTCGATACCAGGCCTTGTTGGTTCACGGTATTCGTTTGTCATGTTTCCTTGGTCCCCTTTTCTTATAAAGTGTGCTTTACCACGGGACGCCTTCGTTGCTAATAACTTTCTTGATTAGTCAATATTACTGCGTGTATTTGGATTGGGAGTAGATTATCACACAAGTCACACCAAACGGCTTTAACTTTCTGGTCTTCCAGGCGTATGACTAATATCATTGTATTTGGATTCATTTAATCACTTAAACTCTGAAGTAACTTTTCAAAATTTTCGAAATTTACTTGAGTGGGTCGACTTTGGCAAGCCAATCCCTTAGTTGTGGGCGTTGGTCAGCAAGACCTAGTGAGAGCCTCTACTGATCGGAACAGTTCGCTGCATTGGAAGCTGGAAAATAAATTAACTACATTACCTTCATCGCCGTAACTATGGGCAGAGAAATGGCGTCTCTAGGATATAGCAGAAGCCATGATTTGATCACCTGTTACAATGCTTTCCGTAATATCTATGTAGTGTTCCAGAGAACGTTGTCAGCTTGGCTGTAGATCAGACTAGGCCAGACCACTTTGTGAGCTTCTATTTCGAACTCCAGCCTTTTTCTCTGACTAAATTCATCCAAAAACTAGCGATACCGATTTTAAACAGCTAGGGCATGTCTGTCACGCACATATGTGCTAATAGACTTGATTCATTCGACATCCGAAAATTTGGATTTAGAGAGTTCCTACTCCCAGACGGAGAACCTAACAGTTAGCATGCTTGCTTCGTGAAAATTGGCTAAACCAACAACTAACAGCTATTAGAAACACATCAGCATCACGTAAAATTACTGTTGCGGACATAGTAATGAGGGTAATTGTGTTCAGTCGGCTTGGGAGTTCCAGCAAGTTATTGATAAACAGATTGGGAATAACACAACGTTAGGATAAAAATGTAATACTCTACGTTTCAACCACCTCGGGTGGCCTTCCTCAGGAGTGCTGTAGTCGAAATCAACACTCCTAAGGAAGGCCACCCGAGGTGGTTGAAACGTAGAGTATTACAACTTGCTCGCAACGTTGTGTTATTCCCAATCTGTTTATCAATAACATGTTAAACACGACACCCAAACTATTCAGCTTCATTCGTACTAAATTTTGGTGCGGATATCTTGCTCCAGCAAGGTCTTCACAGATATTATTTTATCAGCAAAGCAGCAGTTCTGAGTGTGGTTGGTGTGAGCGCTTCTATGTGGGGTTAGGTGTTCTGTCAGTATTCAGGTCATATGCAATTTTGTGTGCCACATCATTTGTGCAACAAGAGAGTGAATGCGCTTTGAGTTAAAACTGGAAACCTTCTGTCTTCTCCTCACCTGACCCTGTAATGAGGTCTAACCTAGGCAACATTCATCCCATGAAAAAACAATTTATCAAACTTTTCAGATTAACTAAGTAGACAAAGGTGTTACAAAAAATGAACACACCAGAACTGAATAGATAAGCAAAACACTTTTTAGTTCACTTGTTGAGGAAATCTGTAAGAATAAAATTTGCTAAACTTTTTTTCATTCAAGAGAAAAGTGTGGGGAGGGGGGTTCGATTACATCACTAGTGACAACGGCAAGTACCTAATTTTCTTCGTTGTTTATAATTACCTTTTTTAACAGTAGGTGATGACTGGTTTTGTCAAAGATTAAACATGTTTCTCACGGATTTTGTACAGATGACAGCCATGTGTTTAGTAATAACGCACATATGTCTAAAGTATACAACGTAATTTTTACTCAGTGTGAGGCACACAGTTGAACTGCCGACAGATTAAATGGTGCTTACTGTGACACTGTTGTGAAACAACAAATTAAGATTAAGGTCAGTCTTCATTCTTTCGGCAGATGATTGATTTTGACGAATGTCTAGTTGGCTCTTTCTGGTGTAACATGCAAGCTAGCCGACTCTACTCTGGATGCCCGTAACTTCGCGGACCAACCTTCGGGCAACGTGGACGCACCAAGGGACAGCGCTCCTCCGAAGTAGGTTCTGAAAAGAGAAACAATACAAACAAACATGAGCCGAAGGCTCAATAAGCCATGCACACGACTTACACAAAGGGAAGCTAAAACGGCACCGACAACACAGCAGCACGCCCCGTCACACAACTCAAATTCAATCCGTGCGCGCTCGCTGGTTTCGGTTGCGCGTTACACTGGCCAATGAAACTGGCAATGTTTCTTCAAGATTTTGTATATTGGGCTCATGAAGTAATTAAGGTTTCCACTGAAATGACTGTAGAACCCAACGTCCTCTAGGAGGTTGGCGGCGGAGTAAGTTTAGTTGTCAGCAGGCAGTGGGCGGATCTCGCCCTGACCGACCTAGTGACCCAGCAATGTCACTACTTGTTTCCTCAGTCATGATTTTGGACTAATGACCCGCAGACCGGTTTGTTCAATCTACAACAGTACGGCTGAAACATTCACCTAATGCCCTGCCTCATCGACTCTGTAGATGATGGCATTGTCTCCAACGCCAACAGTATGTGGTAATCCGCCCAGCACGATGAGCATCAGTCATCGGAATGAAAAATGGGTACCCGACGGTCCAAAAGGCATACATTTGAAACGATAATGTTTTCGTCTTACAATGAAAGAGGTTTTGTCTCTAGCCGGCTGCATAATCGAAACCTGATAATATCTGGGCAACAAGTCCAACACTGTGAATATACTGACGTTCTGTGGCTTCTCGAAAATTTCTGACACTGCCAGGAGGGTCTCCAACTTGTTGATTGCAATCTTGTGGAGCTGTCTGAAGTCAGTACAAAATCGAAATTTCCCACTGGGCCTCGTCACAAACAAAAGGGTGGAATTGAAGGGGTTATCCGCCGCCTTACTTGCTTCTTATTTCAGCTTGTCCTTCAAATGCGTTTCAGTTTCTCTGCCGGAAATGCAACAGAATTCCTCTGGAACTGAATGGTCGAAAATCTAAACAGGCTGTTTGAAACAATGGTTCACATCGATAAATTTAAAGAAAGCCAACAGTAACATGTAAGATGTCTTGCGCAATGACATTTCGTTCGCATCTCATCGGTTACTTTTGAAAAATTAACATACACTTTATATAGTTAGGAGGCAAGCAGCTAGGCGAAATCAGTCTAGAAACATTTGAAACAGTCAGTCAGGTGACCAAAGCGGAAGCAGCAAAATGCAACTGATTGATAATTTTGATGCAATAAAGGGGTTGGTTAAAGATACATACATATTGAGTGGGAAAGAGCAGATATGGTTGGAGAAGTCTACAGAAAACAAACAAGAGCAGAAATAGTGTACAAAAAGTAGCAGTTGCATTCTTACCAACATAGTGAAAGGTTAGTCACCAACTGTTTCTGAGCGCATAAAGAGGGATTCAGTCGATGTATTGCGACGGCTTCAGCAATATTGAGAGCCTGCTTTAGCTTGGGTCTAAAGAACACTCTGAAAGCCGTTCTAGGGTCCACTGAGTGGCCGGTCTGTAGAAGGTGTTTTGTAATGGCACTGACGGCGCAACCGACCCCCGAATTCAAAAGCCATTTAGGTATGTGTTCGTTGATACGTGTGCCGAGGTGCCTCCTGGTTCTGCCGACGTATCTGCTTCCACAGACACAATCAAACGTGTATACAATATTGGATTGGGCGAAAAGGGGCACCACGTCTTTTCTAGGTGTAGTTGGAACACGGGTGGTTTCATCCACGTAGACCAGTCGGGCGGCGTTGTATGTGCGCTTGAGTGCTGCATCTAAACGGCGTTTGATCAGGGCTGAAGCATTATCACCTTTAAAAGGAAGATTTAGATAGACAGGCTTGCGAGGAACAGTAATGGGTGTAACCCGCGTTGTTCGTGGAGTGGAGTACTTCTCAATAAACCTTTTGGGATAACCGTTTTCTATAAGAGTCTCATGCAGTAACTTCAATTCACTTTCTAGCTAATCCTCCTTATGCGCTCAGAAACAGTTGGTGACTAACCTTTCACTATGTTGGTAAGAATGCAACTGCTACTTTTTGTACACTATTTCTGCTCTTGTTTGTTTTCTGTAGACTTCTCCAACCATATCTGCTCTTTCCCACTCAATATGTATGTATCTTTAACCAACCCCTTTATTGCATCAAAATTATCAATCAGTTGCATTTTGCTGCTTCCGCTTTGGTCACCTGACTGACTGTTTCAAATGTTTCTAGACTGATTTCGCCTAGCTGCTTGCCTCCTAACTATATAAAGTGTATGTTAATTTCGCAAGAGTAACCGATGAGATGCGAACGAAATGTCATTGCACGAGACATCTTACATGCTATTGTTGGCTTTTAAACAGGCTTACTCCACCATCTCCAACACAAACACTCATGTGCACATGAAAAACATTACTGGACATCACAAATGTCCATGATATCTACATGTATGGAAAACGGTATTTCCTATAGGACTGCATTCCAACGTTTATTTCGATGATTTTCAACGTTTATTTTGTTACCCAAAAACATGCTTCCGCTTGACTACTCAGTGGTAATAGAGCTTGACCGTTTATCCTCAAGAAAGATGTAATTCAATAACCTTCTCTACCAATCAGATAATACATACATACAACACAGTATCTATATGAAGCGCTAACTACAGTCGGCCTTAATTTCCATTGAATTTACAAAACCATCTGAAACCCATTTGTTATGTAAATCTTTTTCAAGAGCTGTTGCTTTTAAGCAGAAAAGACACAACGGAGACAGCATTCAATTATACACTCATACACCCATTTTACTATTGCTATGAGTCAACCGGGTAATAATCCACCGTTCAGAAGTCAACCAAGTTTTCTGAGAAGAAAGTTACTGGTGAGAGCTTAGCTCTTTTATCGAGATGTTGTAAAAGGAATGTGTGGTGAAAATCTACCCGATTCACCGCTTACCCAGACCCCGACACAACAGAAGATGTGACAGTGTGCCAATCCATATATCACGTTAAAGATACCGAATCAGGATTGGACGAACAGCTTCAATGTTATGCCTTCTGTTATTCGTATTGCAAGAACTTCGGAGTTTTCTGAAGTTTTATACGAAGCTTGCCGAAACCAAAACAAAAATTCGTTTCCTGACTCAGTGCATCGTCAACAGCCAGTATCTTAAACACCAATGGAGAATCATGAGACAGTCGTATCAATCCAACAACCGTTGCACATAGTCGTCATAATAACAGCGAGCGGTTGCTAGCCTGGTGTGAAGGCACATTGGATGAGTTGTCGAAAAACGATCGTGCAAATTTCGAAATGTACGCCAACAGTATTGCAACCAGGCGAATGGACATCAGAATGACCGATCTGTCTAATCGGTTGAATCCTGTGAAACCTTACGCCAAATTTCCGAGTAATCCTGAGCGGTATATTCATAAATTCTCCTTCTTGAATTTGGACAGAATTTTGCTTGAGGCACTGTCACTCGGACCGAATTTTTGTTGTCCACGTCGTAAGAGTAGCCAGCTTGATCTAGAAGTTCAATTTGAAAATTTGTACGATCAGTTAGCTGCCCTAACTCCGTCGTCAGCTTTAAACGAAAAAAGACTGAAATCAACGTTGGTGAACTCGTGCTATCAGTATCTTAACTACATGCCGCAAGTAAAACAGCTCTTGACGAAGCAACATTTAGATGCATTGAAGTGTTTACAAAAGAACGACCGTATAATCCTGTCCAGAAGGATAAGGGAACAGGAGTTGTCTTAAGGAACAGGATTTATTACGCTACTAAAACGAACGATAAACTAGCTGATAGCTTCAAATTCATGACAATGAATACGGAGAAAGACAAAACAACAGTCATACAGAAGGCGGTATCTAAAACTTTGCGTGTAGTGGAACAGATAATTGATCCGACCACTTTCGGGCGCGTTTGTCCCACTGGAACACTAATTCCTAGGCTATACGATCTGCCGAAAGTGAACAAAGCAGGCTAGCCTTTGAGACCTATTTGAGATGTGTGCAACTCGCTTTATCATGCTCTGGCTAAATGGCTTGCCGGTCTGCTCGAACCCATCAGGCTGAAGATAACAAAACAGTCTCCGGCATACGTTTCATTTCATTGACACAATCCAAGACATGAACCTAAAAAAAATCAAAGAATATTCTCATTCGATGTTGTCTCGCTATTAACGAACGTGCCTCTACAAGAGACAATTGACTACTCATGCGATTACATTGAGCGTAACAACAAACATGTGGGTATTCCAAATGATGAACTAGCAGAACATCTGGTGCTTTCTACAAGTAACGTTCAGTTTTTGTTCAACAATACGATCTACCGACAAAGAGATGGAGTGGCAATGGGCTCGCCTCTAGGTCCCCTGTTAGCTGACGTTTTCATGAGCAAACTGGAGACTAACCAGTTTCGTGCGGTCCTTGAACAATTTACATTTCAAAAACGCTATGTTGATGATATTTTTTGCTTCCTCAACGAGAATGCTAACATAAATAGAGTTATGGTAGCATTTAGCTCAGTCCGTAACAGTATTAAAATCACTGAGGAGTCAGACAACAATGGTCAAATGAAATTTTTGGACGTTGGCTTAGTAAGGAGATAAGATGGTTCAATCCGTCGAAATGTGTACAGAAAACAGACTTGGAGTGGCCATTACACTCAGTTTGGCAGTTTCATTCCGCTAACTCAAAAACGAAGCCTCGCACGATACTTGACGGGTAGAGCGTTAAAGATCTGCACCCCTGAGACTTTATAAGCTGAGCTAGACTTCCTACAAGAAATATTCGTACATAATGGCTACCCAATGCGTTCCATTCAGAAGGCATTGCAGGCGGTAGAGTTGAAACTTAAGGCACCCTTTGTGAATAAAAAACTTGCGTTTATTAGTCTTCCTTTCAATGGAGATCCCATGACCGAAATTATCTCCAGAAAGCTAAGAAAGTCAGTCGAAACAACCTTCCTTGCCGCTCAGCTGCGTATCAGTTTCCGGTCAACACCCGTTATCCTGTCACAACTCAAAGACAAACTTCCATGTTCTACCACCAACGGTTGTGTGTACTCATTTGTTTGGTGGTGTCGAGCACCACATATTGGTCGTACTACCAGGCGATTATCGGATAGAGTGCGTGAACATCATCCTGTGTGGTTGAATAGTGGTGTGACTAAAACGGTTTCAAGCGCGATTGTTGCTCACCTGACCGACTGCAACCAATCAGTCAGTTAGAAAGATGCCTTTCGTATTGTCTACGGAGTGGGATTCCGAATGTTGACCGTTGCCGAAACCATTAGCATCCGATTGCGCAGCCCTGACCTCTGCGCTCAGAAGAAGTTCGTGTGGACATCTAACTTCCCATGACCCACAAATAATCAAGTCCACTATTTGGAACAGTGATTGACTAATTGATAACAAGTATGCCGTCCGTGACCTATATTGACCGTTTGTCTGACTCACCTTAATCAACGTTTTCACGTTTATTGTGTTGTAATTAGCATGATGATCAAACGCAGAAAACAAGTCGTGTTTGCTACTTTGTTGTTCCTATGATTTCAATGGGCATTTTCGAACGAATCCGTCCATTTGTTTGTTCCGTATTCCACTAATTAACAAACCGTTTGTGCTAATGAGATTAGCCAATGACAGGCTGTGATTTCTTCAATACTGTTGTACATCCATAAATTCGGCGTCTTAATTCATGAATTGCAATTGCTTACTGCTACTAGTACCAGGTCTTCTCCTTATTACTTGCGTGGGAGATTTCAATTGAAGTACGATTTCTAAGGCTATTCGAGGTCCCTAGAAGGGAAAACAAGAGTGAGCCCTGATTATTTTCCAGTTGGGTTTTAGGAGTGAAAATAATTTGATCAGCTGTTCAGTACAGAACGATGGTATAATAGATCGTCCAGTGCGAAATACGGCAATAGTCAGCCGAGAGTAAAACAGTTAATGGACTTAAATTAGTTTGGTTACACAACCGTCTAACCTTTGTATTAATGGTTGATTTCTACCTTTGATTTTGGGATTTGAAACCGTACGAATTGTTTGCCTTTCTACTCGAGTGGTGTGTATGACGAATGATCTTGACCTTTGCGAGTTTGAAAGCAACAGTCCTTAATTGCCATCCTGTGTTGCAGAGACAGTTTGTTTTGGAGGGTATTTATCGAGGACCCAGTTTAAAGACACCCAGCAGAAAGCGGTTTCCTCATCTGTACACTCCACGTTTGTTAACCAGTGTGTGCTTATCCAAACGGCAGGTGACCATCGATTGGTTAACAGATCGTGCCTACGACTTTTCTGTCCTCACCTAAATCTGTACGTGATGTGGATCGTCTCTGGTTCATTAACTATGCCTCATTGAATACGCAATGTGCAACCTAGTTTTATTTGTCGTGAGTTCTCATAGGTTTAGGATAACGGAAGAGAACTAAGTATAACAGTATCTGAAAACTTACAGGAAAGGAAAACCTAATCTGTATTATCATATAGATGATTCAAACACAAGTTTGCATCAATATATCCCCTTAGTAATCTAAATAATACGTTAGAAGGCTAACACTGCTAATTGCAATTTAAAGTGATGTATACAATATGTGAATGTGTGTAGAAAACGCGGGAGAAGATGTGAACATCAGGTGGGATAGCTCAGTTACGAATCACGATGACCTACGCACTCAACTAATTGCTTTTAGACCAAAAACAGGCAAGGCCGGTTTGTCACAATGGTCTGAACAAATCTCAAGTATCAACAGTCATGATGGCACAGTATGATTGCGAACGTTCAGGTCAATTTGATGTCGTGGCCTTGTGAAAGGAAATGTCGTCCAACCGGCAAGTCACTCTGATCATTACATCAGATTCCGAGATCAGTCGTTAAGGTGTATTCCTAAATCCACATAAACTATGAAGTCATGCTCAAACAAAGGGTCTAAGTAATCATCATCGAAGTCGTACAGAGTTGATTCGACCACAACAGGATGAACGATTTTAGCCCACGTGAAAAAGAAGTGTAAAAGATGAGGATACTAATTGCATAATTTCCGGTAACCCCAGTGGCCACAATTCTGTGGTCTAGTGGGTGAGTCTGTGGTTGTCAACGATTTCGACACATATCTAAGAGTTGTGATTCCGGTTCTCCGATGGGTGCGTTGCTGATGAGAACCAGCAAAGTTGAACCAGCAGCTCACCACTTCGATGGTGGTCATTGGGGTCAACGTTTTGTAAAAACTTGCTTCAACCATTACTGAGTTAACAGCAAAACAGTTAACTAAGTTCAGGCCGTAAGAAACCAGAGTGGAACATCTAAGAACAGTATTTTGATGTCCTTGCATCATCGTTAAGAGGGATTGATCATTTTATGAATGCTAGAAAACGTGTTTATCGTAGTTTATGGAAAAACAAGTGTTTTGCCTTCATAAATAGGGAACATTCCTGCAACGTTATCCCCTGATCCTCCCAAAATCTGGTTGGTCATTTATGTTGTGCTTGGTTTGCTTATTTCAACCCAAGATTGTACGCTTTGAATTAACAGAAAGTTCCCGGTACACTTCATTTGGACCTCACACTGGACAGTGTACAAAGTCACATTAAGCATAACCGAATTATCAAATCTGAACGCTAAACCACTTCCACATGTGAGCAATGATCATGTTGTCCGATCACCTCGAGAGGTGGTTCAGTTAAATCGGAGATTTCGACATGTGTCGGAAGTCCTAATCGAGGGGTTATCGATTGGAGTTAACAGGACAATTGCTGTGTCTCCTATCGAGACTGAGAATAAAGACATATAGGCGAACATAATTTTTCGATAATTCATCTTCAGGCCGGTAAAATTATATAAGGGGTTAGTAGAGTTAGATCGAGATATCGATCAGACTTATTACAGAGAAACGAGGTCACTGGCCAGTCAGTTGGCGATGGCTTGATTAGTCGGTTACGTCACGCTTCTCCATTGGTTTGACCGCGCCGGCTGGCCATCGATTCGATGGATTTCTGGCCATGGTAGATGCAGCGTCCGAACAAACCGTTTTTTTGATGACGTTCGTGCAACTTGATCATTGCTCACAAGCGAAAGTGGTTGTGTTCAGGTTTGACAATTCGGTCGTCCCTAATTTGATGTCAGTGGCACACTGTGTAACACGCCTGCCTTATGAAAGCGTGGCCGAAGTTTCAGTCCCGATTCTGGCAAGGATGTGTGCTACTGGTGAATTCTAGTGAGGGCGAAACTCGAGCCTAGTACTTCTTTTCGAAAGAGGTTTTCTGGAACGTCTGTCTGAATGCGAAGGCTGCGTTTAAATGTGAGTGATGTTCAACTTGGAAATATACAAAATTCCCGACTACTCATCAGTGCACAAAGTTGTAGCAGTAGTCGTATTGCCGCACATGAGGATGCACACGAATACCAACTTGCTGTCAGTCGATCTAATAGCCAACTGTGGCGTGATGGACCACACTGTAAAAGATACCAGTTGTGGTCAAACCCTCAGTGGTCTGCATAGGTTGGGAGACCATAGTACTTGTCTGCACTTCAGGGTTATATTATCTGTTACATTGTTATATTTTATAAAGTCTTCAAAACTACTAATTGACACCCGGTTACCATTATCGACTAAGCCATGAAGAACAGCTTACTCGAGCGTAGGCGGTCTACGGTTCTGTCACTGCCAGCTAGAGTGGCAAATGCACCTGTCTGCTTCAGTTGATATCTCACTGGGCGCAGTATGAGTCTCTGGGCTGTTACGCGTTTGAATTGTAATATTAACAACAGTCAAACACGAGTGTTAGCGCCTGCACATGAGAACACGTTAAGTGACTATGGATCAGCCAAGAAATAACACACTCGGACGTATTAAAAAATGTAGGAGAAAATCATAAGTGTAAATTTTAAAAGCAGCGGAAGATACTTCTAGAAAGTTAACAATTCCGTCATTCTGTAAGTGACTAAACTGGCTGCTGGCGTTTGGCCCGCAAGTTTGGTTTAACCGTTAACAATATGAACTGAAATGCTTTCTGTTTCGAACCAAACTAGAGCAGCTAAAACAAGAGTGAGAGGCTTCCGGTTACGTCCATCTCATTTGGCGGAGCACCGCTCAAAAGCTATTCAAATGAACATCGTTTTAGATGAGACCCAGTTGTAAAAGTCAGGGCTTCGGCTGGATTCGAACCAGCGATAGACACTGCATACCTCAATGCAGCAAGCGCTCTATCAGCTGAGCTACGAAACCACACCTGCCGGGGTAGTCGATCCCCTGAATCATTTGGTGGATTCCATATGAGACAGTGGGAAGGGTGGGTAACAAAGTCAAAATGTGAAATTTCTGAGTTCCTGGTGTGGCTTCGTAGCTCAGCTGGTAGAACGCTTGCCGCGTTGAGGCATGTTGTGTCTGTCGCTGGTTCGAATCCAACCGAAGCCCTGACTTTTCACAATTGGGTCTCATCTAAAATCATAAATCTACCACACTACTTATCGGAATATCGTTTTGTTTTGTTCTACTATAGCTGCAACGGTATGGGAGTTGACCGAATTCCAACGTCCCCTGATTAGAGATCTAAACGTTCTCCTGTCAGAGTTAATTAGGAATTCTATGGCTGACTGTGATGACAGATAATCAAGCCGACCGTATCTGGCATTACCTTAAAGGGATTCCGTCCAGTGACCTTTGGGTTTTCACAGCGCTGACTATTGGTAAGAAATCGATAGCTAGTGATTTCACCAGAATTTATGTAGAATCGATCAACCTAAGAAGCAAAGAACTTTAGTCATTCCAGCGATGTTCTGTGGAGAATCTAACCCCTTTGACATAAACCTGGCTCTCATAAAACTAATTAACTCGTGATACCATCGATGCAGAATGAGGCAAACGATAATTATTTGAATAGACGGACATTAAAACAATATTCACGTTTATATACCACTCACACGCACGTTCTGTCAAGCCCATAACGCACCGCTGTTCTCACCGGTAATCACCGGGTTTAGGTATCTAGAAGGAAATTCAGCCGTTTAGTTAACGTGACCTATAAAACGGTGAAAAGAAAGAATCAAATGACTGAGATTTCTCAACTTCTAATCAGAATTCGACATGCTGCATTGAATTCAATTCATGAAGGTGCACTTCTTAAACAATCTCATTAGGTGAACATTTTGTGGAAAGTATGCGGTTCAGTAAATGGGAAAATGAAAGCTCAGTCTTTGCTCAACCCAACCTGGTCGTTTTTGCTATAAATCTGTTTTAGCGGTGTAGCCTTGCTAGTTTTCAGGAGTACAGAAAAATGAGTGCCAAAAGCAGTTGGATTCAACTGATTTAAAAATTGTACATATTGTGGTATCAAAAATTATCTATTTCCACTGGGCATCCTCCTTATAGGGAAGTATATCGTGGAGATGGATAAAAAGCGCTCGCGTTAGGAAGATGCTCCATGTAGGGAAACGCATCACCCCACGTACCGTTTGGACCATAATTCTCGCAATTAACAAGGGAATTGGAATAAGGTTATATCAGTCGGCCACTTTTGGGATTACGCATTAGATTCGGTTTTCATTTTTGATGAGGATCCTCAGTAGATGGTTGTTGTCAGTCCGGTTGACTGGTTAGAACGTGGGCAGGAGTTCCAAAATCGGTCATGACAAAGATGTGCATTACTGATGAACCTTAACAGGGGTGGAATTGAGTCGAAGGCTCATATTTGAAAGGGGCTTGCTGAGGTCTATGTGAATGAAAAAACGGCACTCAAATGCGAGAAGCGTTCAGTTAGTAACACCAATAATAATCTGAGTCAGAACACACTATACTACATAATATGTATCAGATGTTGACGTAGTAGATACTAGCGAATATAAACGGTGTGCACGTGTGTAAATTGTATGCATATGATGGTGCGGAATAATAGACAGTCCAACTATTAAGTTCATACCACACAGCTCTAGAAGGTGTGTATTGTCTGAAAGAATAACGGGAAAATTTTTTATGAATTGCTCATCGAAAGTGACGTTTGTTCCACGGTTATGTTTGTGGGGAAGAAGTCCCAATTACTTATTTCTTAGTTACCGGACTGCAGGTAGCTCGTTGTGCCGCTGTCGATCTGGTCTGGCGCAGCGGATTTCAAGACAAGTGATCCATAAAATATGTGGGAGCTCTATAGAAAAAAAGGAAAAGTTATCTGCTTGTTTAGGAATTCCACAAAGACGTTGTGGAGTCGCCGTTTGTTCCATGAATCCCAATAAGGATAAGAACATCAACTTGTACGTGCAAACTGGTTTGGTTCACATCGGTCCTGCCTTCTCGTCAAAAGGACGCGTTGTCATACAAATCAGTACGGTCCAGAATGTTTCTGTATATGACGTTTGGGATGAACTGTTCAAAAATGAGCCTGTTTTCTAAGCTTCAGAAACCATGATCTTCGTCTGTCATTTCGTCCATCACATCACGATGGCAATCCTACGGAGTGGCCAATTTCAGGCACATCTGAACCACTAAATCTCATTTTTTTCTTTTTTAGACTGTTAATCAGCTGGTTGTTTGAACAAACTAGTCAACTGGTGGATTCCAGTATCTTGTAGTGAGTCGTCTTTACCAGATGACTATTAATGCAAATATTTCCAGTTTAGCATCTGCAATATTTAGACTGGAGACAGGAATGTAGACACCAAAGACCCGAATGACATAACAGGTTAGACTTCTGCAGCCTAATTTTCACTACATGACTTGAACCGGTTATCGGGACGGTTTCAGCAAATTGTGAGAACCGTGGGCTGTCATTGCACACTGTGATAAGAAAAATGTAGGCTGATGAGCCAATACGAAATGTTAACATCAATCAGTGTTCATCTTCTAATCATCTTGTGCAAATTTTCGATAAGATGTATCTATTTTGGTAGTAGTCGGGAGAATGGTTTTCCTGCTTGCTAAAGGTGAACCTCTTTCTCGTCTTTACTAGCAACAAATGACCCTCACATTCAAATTTTCTTCACCTTTCAAACTATACGATGTGTTTTTTGCGCCAGCTTCTCTCGGTGAAAATGAAAGAACCTACGTCTGAGGTTTTCTGAGCACAGCTCCTGCTTACCATACAGACTGATGAAAGCGCTCGGAAGTGCACGTGCAAAACTACATGATAGTTACGTCTCTTTCTCAACTGTGATCGGATCACGTAAGTGCGTTCAAATGAAACCTGACTCACAGAATCTTGTCTTGGCTCGCTTTGTCCATCGTGGCACATACAATTAAGCACTCACCACATTGAACAATTTCCTAAGAGGTAGCCAATTGCTGATCGGATATTTTCACGCCTCACGTGTACTTGGTGTAATTGCATAATCTACACTAAAAAACCGTTAGGTGGTTGAGCAAACGGAGACGACCAAGATATGAGGGCAGGTAATCGAGTGTAAAAATGGGCGAAAACAATAGATTAACGGCAAACAAATATGTTTATATCGATCAGCACCTTTTCTGTAGAGTGACTATGAGGTGCAGGACCGAAACCCCCTCCCTTGTTGGAATGGTGGAGAAGATGCATATGCTATGAGAAGTTTTCTTCACTGGGATTGCTCCCCATTGAAAAGTTCCTTGTTTGCATCAATTCAAAAAATTCCATTCTTCACCGTATGGAATCGTCAATCACGTATTGGTTAAAAGTAAAATGTGCTATCTGTTGATTTTTGTCGAGCGAAAGAACTTCCCAATATCCTCAATTTTCACAGTAAATTTTACCACTGATGCTGCTCACAAGTGAGTCTTCAACGTAATCTAAACATTTTTGTCTGTGTACAGGTTCCTAAAGTGGGAATAGAAGAACCGTGATTTGAACCAGCAAAGTATGTGTTACCAACCAAAATCCTTACAGTCACTCGATCGTTTACCTTCAGACAACGAGAAATCACAACAGTCACCTTCTCAGAGGGTTTGAAATTTTACAAGTTAAAAATCTATAATGAATAGTTACGTTTTTTCCTGTTTTGAATAGTAGAAGTACCAGCATAAGAAGAAACGAAGAATAGACAGATTTTCCTCGTGGAACTTGAAAGGATCATAAGAGCGCCAGAAATAACTAACCAGAATAGAGTCGGCATACATAAGTAGAAGTGTGATTCTGACATGGCAGTGTAACATGAATCTAGTACACTCTAATACACGACTTGTTATCNCTATAATGAATAGTTACGTTTTTTCCTGTTTTGAATAGTAGAAGTACCAGCATAAGAAGAAACGAAGAATAGACAGATTTTCCTCCTGGAACTTGAAAGGATCATAAGAGCGCCAGAAATAACCAACCAGAATGGAGTCGGCATACATAAGTAGAAGTGTGATTCGGACATGGCAGTGTAACATGAATCTAGTACACTCTAATACACGACTTGTTATCATCGACGATAAAAGTCACATATCACTTTAAAGTCGACGGGATGGCTACGATGACAAGAGCAACACAAACTCATCAAGTGATGATGTTACCACGACCGATTCAGGCGGGATTTTGTAGTTTTTGGACTCACCTTAACACTGGAAGGAGGTTGGTCGGAGTTCAGACGACTAATTTGCAATTTCAGTTAATAATCTCTCAGATAGTGTTGTAGACTTAGTGCAATAGTATGCTTCAGCGGATTCGAGGTAACCTTCTGCAGGTCAGATTACGATAATACTTCAAAGGTTCATATAAAATGGAGAACTAATTCAAATTAAACAGTCTCGCAAATTATGAAAATATGCAACGTAGTAAAACATGCTGTGCTGTTTCCGTCAGTTAGTAAAAATCACAAGCTTGACCAGTTAACTGAAAGTGAGAATATGTTTTCCAGCTGAACACTGAAAGACAGCTGTGTAATGGAAATGTCCCAAACAACGGAGTCGACAGCCCTTGTAAAGTATTTGCTTTTCCGGCCTCCTGACCACTCTAAAGTGGTCGTTTCTGGATCTTGCTGGATGATCACAGTATATGCAGTTGACCTTCGAAAAGATAATCGGTGTGTAGTAAATAACGAATATGTATCACGCGAGAAACAGTCCAGATCGGGGAGATTAGCAATAATTTACCGGCCAGTAATTGACGCTTGCTGGTGTCGAAACACCTAGCTTTACGTCACGCTGGATTTATTTAGAATTGACCGTTATTAAGTTACTGATGAGTAGTCGGGGATTTGGTTTATTTT
>QNGE01000741.1:8343-66884 GCA_008508345.1 Paragonimus westermani
GTTTGAATAGGGACGTAGTCATTTTCAGTAGTTAGGTCCCTTCCCGTCCCCTTCTTTTTCGTTCTCTCTTTCTATATAGGGTTTGCTGTTTCTTCATGGTTGTGTGGCAGTTAAGCATTAGTGTGAACCACTGATGTATTGCTGTCTATGATGATGATGATGAGACGATGGATTTGTCGATGAGCTGACCACCAGTAGAAAGTTCTCTTGTTAGGACTTCGTTCGTCATGATGATTTTTTGTCGTTGACTCTCGGTTGAGAGGTAGACTTTGGTCTTATGAGACGATCGTTCTCAAGCCTCGTTTGCAGACAGTATTACGTCGTTTTTCACTTCCAAACATCCTCAGCGGGCGACCAGTATGCATCACCTTACGGTTAAGGAAACCAAACGGAAGTCAGTGTGTTGGAGTCAAACAGTGCAAAGTGTTATGATTCTTCCGAAACTTCCTCCTTTCAGTAGTTCGTTATTTCCGTGTTGTCAGGAAATTCACACGCTGTTGTATTTCCATCAGTGTTTATGCAATCTCGTCCTTGTGTTCTTTGTCGATAGCTGACAGTCGTTTTTTTTTACAGCAGCTTATACTAACTGGATGCATTTAAACAACAGGACTATCAGTAATCTACCTGAAACTCATCCACTCTGTCTCATAGTCACACGGTCCCGGTTTTCTTACATATCTCGTTTGCTTTCACAATTCGAAGACCATTTTTTGTCAACCGATGCAACTACAAAGCACACACAGCTTGAACCATGTATTATTTGTATACCGTTGTACAGGATTCAAAAAGGTGCATACAATCCTGATTGCTTATGTCCTAATTACAAAGATACTACTATTCAAAATGGGTTATGGTAACCTAAGATGGGGTGACCTCCGTCTTTCCTTTTTCTCTGTACACGTTGTTTATCAAGGGATGCAGTTGCAATTGTGGAACAACAGTGCATGCTTCTGAAGTGGCATCCAACAGCCCTAACTGCGATACATGAGTGCATCCGCGTCCGCCGCCAAATCCTAAAAATTGTCAGGCCAAGTCACTGAGTCATTGGGATACTGCGTAAATATATTTTTGTCATCGCAACGGTGTCTCGTCTTGTAGAAGGTTTCTTTATCCAGTATGTTTTATGTCCAGAAATCGTGGCAAACGCAGTGGAACTGTGATTACATAAGAATGTGCACATTTTTTTACCATGAAGGAGAAGATTTACCACTGAAATTGAAGGCAGTCTAGGCTATTGCTGGAACACCTTAAAACGAAGGTTGACCTTGGGTACTTTTTTCAAGTCGTGTCAGTAGTATATCAACCCATCAGATCCGCTCGAATCGAACCTTTCTATCACTGAAGATCGTGGTTGTTTATTCGACTATCCACACCACCTGTCCCTCTACCCAAAATGAATGTTGGGTTTGGCAATAAACAGTCAAGTGTTGGATTCCTTCAATTTTCCGGTTGACTAGAAACGTTACAGTCTTCAGCTATCGATGAACAGTTGTTATGGATTTGCTTATGTTTATATAAAATCTAAGGTAATCTACACTCGCTCCGTGATTCGAACCCTCCACGGGTTTAAACTGATCAATGCCCCTTCCGCCTGCTCCTTTTCTTCGAGCCGTACTCATCAGGAGCAGTGAGGATTTGTTGCACTCTTGATTTAGGAAGTCCTGACCGCTGTTTGGTTTCACGATAGATACGTTTCATTTCACTAGCCGCAAAACGATGGTCCCACTCAGACTCAGTAGATCTGCAAATACTGATATGCGAAATTTCAAAGCGTTTTCGGTGGGCAATACCTGGGCCGGACTCATCGTATATCTGCTTTGAGATCCACATCTGTTGGAAGGTGGACAACGAGACCAGAATACAATCAACAATCCAGACTGAGTACTTTCGTTCCGGTCGTGCTACAATCCTAATTTCCATAGTGCTGGAAGCCAGTGCAGTAATCTCCTTTTGCATGTAATCAGTAATACCAGGGGACATGGTTGTGCATCCTGACAACACTGTATTCGCGTACAAGTCCTTTCGGATGTAAGCGTCACACTTCATGATCGAGTTGAACGTGATCTCATGTACACCAGCAGATTCCATACCCAAGAAGCTTGGTTGGAACAGGGCCTATGGGCAACGGAACTGTTCGTTGCCGGTCGTGATCACCCGGTCGTCGGGAAACTCATAGTTCTTTTCCAGCGAGGAGTTGGAGGCGGCTGTGGCCATCTCTTGCTCGAAATCCAGTGCAACGTAGCATAACTTCTCTTTGATATCTCGCACAGTTTCTCTCTCAGCTGTGGTCATGAAGCTGTGGCCACGCTTTGTCAGAATTTTCATGAGGTAGTCAGTCAAATCACATTCAGCCAGATCCAGACGAAGGATGGCGTGTGGAAAAGCGTAACTTTTGTAGATAGGCACCGTGTGGGTGACACCATCGCCGGTGTCGAGAACAACGACAATAGTGCGACCGGAGGCGTACAGAGACGAGAAAACTTGGATTCCAATGTACATCACGGGGGCATTGAATGTCTCGAACATAATCTGGGTCATCTCTCTGTTGGCCTTTGGGTACGATGGGACTTTGGTTAGTAGCACAGAATGTTCCTCCGGTGCCACACGCAACTCGTAGTACGTATGTGCCAGGTCTGCTCTATGTCATCTCAATTGGTCACAATACCGTGCTAGATTGGGTGCTTCGAAGTTAGGATATCTCGTTTCGATTGGGCTTCATCACCGACATAGCTGTCCTTTTGTCCTATACCGACCATGACTCCCTAAAGCAGACATGAACACTAAGAATAAAACAGGACTCAATATGATTGTTATACAGTGCTCAATGTTATTGATGCAACAGAATCCGTAAATTTAAGGACATCCGAAATTTGACACTGAACCTACCTGGTAACGTAGGCTACCAACGATAGACGGGAAAACAGCTCTTGAGGCATCATCACCAGCGAATAGCGGAACGGCAGCACACTGGGTCGATGAAGTCCATTAGACGTGTGACCTAGACTGGACACCTGATGGCTGGTGCCCAGGATTAACTATACCCACGCATTCTGGCACACATTCATACGTTCGCAACTCCTTTTTGGTTGACGGAAATTGTGATCGTGATAGTTGCCATGTCTATTCAAGGACGATGTGGCTACTACCAGCCTCTGACGATGTAGAGTGCTGATTTACAAATTCCCTCAGCAAATGAATCATCAGCCACAAATTTCAGCATTTGTCGTTCCTATAAAAGATGGCGTGATCGAAGTTCACCGAGTACACACGGTTGGCGGCATCCGATTCGGATTAGCCTGTCACAGTGACCGAAGCCAAAGGACGCCTGCGCTTAGCCATCACTGCAACTGGCTTGCGCTGCACCAATTGCAGTTCCACCAACACACCACATATCCAGTGTAAACCCGAAGGAATAAGACCGGGAGGTGTGCCAGTGGGGCCTTTGTGTCCAGCCGGCCAATGCTGGTTAGCCACTTGATTGGCTAATAAGGAAAGGAAACTCTTATCTCTCGGAAACTAAACAGAGAGGCTGCAATGACGAGATCTACACTGAGAAGAAAGATTTTTGAAGTGTAATACAAGAAGCGTTGCAGTATAGGGGTGCAGGTTAGTGCATCCCAGAGAAGATAAGGATGAAAAGCAAAGTTCTCATTGGACTATGAAAAGCCAGGCAGACCATTCATCATACATTACATCAACAAAGCCGGAGAAAAGAATGGGTAGAAGACCACAGACACTCAGGTTTCTGAAAAGAAGAGCGGATTAATTGTCAATGACCACGATGTTGGCCGATGCAGTCATTAACAGAAGTAGAATAGGTATACCGATATGACCTACCTGAGCCTAGCGTACTCGCCGCCTCTTCGCCGACGGGGTACTATGAGTACGTTGGTGACCTACCAGCCCCAGACGGCCAGCGCATTCGCGGCCGCACACATCACAACGCCATATAGTCACGTCAGCGCGACCTATGGCACACCGAGTACACATACCTAAAGAATGACAACATTCACGAAACCGGTCTTGTACTTCTGGAAAATTTTGGCCACTAGGCACACGTCATCTTATTCAGTTTTGCCCGTTTGACTTTTCCGTCGGTTACCTCAAACTATGAAGGCGTACGAATTGATACTACTACTACCAATATGGTTATTTGTTCTGGGGATAAATTCACACCAAAATGTTAATCAATGAAAATGTGAAAAGGGGAAATTCAAATCAAGCTGTCTGTCGAATGTAGTGTACTACCCAGCACTAAACAATTGACGTATCCTTTCACGGGAGTAGCAAACGTTAATAAATCAGTCATCAGAAAAGACTTTTGTAATTAGAGAAGATGGAAAAGGATAGAAAAAAATGGCCTCTCAAAACCAAAGCTTCTCGGGGCAAAAAGGTACTATCACAGTCAGGGCTCACGCATCGGGACGTGGAAATGTCCTTCAGAGTGAGGCAACCAGCAGAAGATAGCAACAATCAATGTCAAGTTCCCCGGATAAATTTGTCATAGGTTTTCAGGGAACCAGGAACAGCCAGTAGACCTACATCAGATATTGCATAGGAGGGCAGTCCAAGTCGAAGAATCACACTGCAAGAGAAGGGAAACATGAGACCACGAAAAGAGATGATCACAGGAGAATGAGAAGTAAAGTCCACATTACAACCCATGATATGGAGGACCGACTAAATGGCGGTTATGAGAGTCAGCCTCGTATTTAACAACCTTGTCTGTTCAGGCAAATTGGCTTCGGCAGTCATCCACTATACTGATATCTAGCACCACAGCAGCACCGTCCCAAACCGCGATAATACAGGGTTTGATGAACGAGATCGTCGTTGATACCCGTAGCTTCTCGAAGACTGTCCAACCCAGACTGCACAGCTTTTTGCCAGGTCCTTGGCCATACGGCTCTGCCGAGTACAACGCAAATCATGGGTGATCCAGCACGATTAGAGAAAATGAGGGGGGCTTTCTGGTTGACCACACTTTCCACGACAGAGAACTGGGTGGTTATTTCAGCCATCTCGAGAACTCCGGGCCTTACTCCAGGGAAGATCGCACCTGAGCTATATGACACAAGTGAGGATCCTGGGAAAATGCGATCTTTATTTAGCAGCCAACGTTTGGAGAGCGGAAAGCGTGAAACCTCCTGAATTCCACTGTTGTCTAGCCTATGATGAGGCGTATCCTTCAACACCCCATGGGCTTCTTGCTTGTTCGTCGCTACCACATCCTGAACGCGTGCTGGGACACTGACGTCCCTCATGATAGGGCCAAACGAAAGGTCTTTGACCACGTTCCTCAAAACTGGACGTTGGCTGGAGAGCAGTCTCTCCACTCGTGATTTTCACGAGATAGGAATAGTGGTGGACAAACTCGAAACGTCCAGACCTTCTAGCCGAATTGGGGTGTGGATGTAGCTGATTGGCATGTCTGTGGGAAGGCGAAGCCACTGCTGAACAAACTGGCGAGTTGTACAGTCCATAGCTTTGGGCGTGTTTCAGTGGACTTGGCTCTGAACTAGCTATCTATTCATTTTGGGCATCAGCTTCTGTTTCAGAAGGTATATACAGCTTCAGGGACGCTTTGGTTGTTTCATCCAGCATTGTAAGAAGCTGCAGTTGGTGCCTGGTCAGTGCTTTACTTCTCCAGGTGAACGGGTTACCCAGATAGTTCATTATGTCAGAGGCGCTTAGTGAATAGATAATGTCTGAGCCAACATGGATAGACTCGTCACCTATAGCGGTTGGGTTGTACTTATAGTCACCACAGATGATCATGAGTTAAGCATTTCGCGTGTTGTCCATCAGGCTAGAAAACTCCCAAGCACTAGCGGTGGTCGCAAGATTCTCGGAGAGACGCGTCGAATTCTGGGCCGGGAAGATCAGATCGTTGGCATACGCGAAACCGCTGACCAGTGTATCGTGGAACTGGTAGTCAGGCTGCGATCGATATAGAGCAAACACCTCATTCATTGCCATAATGAGTAGCAACGGTGGCAGTGGGTCACTCCGGCGAACACCATGCTGGGACCTTAGGACGGAGGTTCCGAGCGTACCGGAAGCATTTCGATATGAATCGGCAATGTAGTATGTTAGAGGTGGAGGAGCACCAAAAGCTTGGGTCGATCTGATAATCGAGTCCAATGATATCGAATTGAATGCCTTGGGCACGTCACTAGAAGCCGCATACAGGCTGGAAGAAGCGGTGCACGAGTTCCGGAGCAACATACCAGCATTGAAGATACGACGATAGATCTCAAGTCGCTGGAAAAGGAATTGTTTACTTTCGGCACAAGCGTGATGCGGGGGCGGCACAGATGGATTGGAGATATCCGGCCAAGGCATTAGCTTTCATACGCCTCAAATGTTCGGGCAACCGTCTGTCCAAACCTGAGGCGCTAATTTCCATGTGTGCAAGGACCAGTCTGGTGGGAGAATCGTACGTGATGGTCACGCATCAGTGTGCGGATAAGCTGATAATACCCTGGAACATGGAAGCCACGGTTCGTGTTGTAGGCAGTTCTGCAGTTTCCAGAAAAGCCTACAAAAGCAGTCTTTTTCTTTCGCTGACGGCACAAGGTCTGGACCGCAACACAGTTGGCTGTCCGCATCTGCTTTATGCTCGAGTAGTTTCCCGCAGCGATACGAACATGTTATCGAATGACCAGTCGTCAGTTGTATGGTAAGGCGTGAGAGGCGCTCATGTTAGGCAGTGACTGTGTTTGTATCCTTGTGTAAAGGCCTGCATGAAGGCCGTGGGCAATTGCTAGTGGGTCATAGCTATGTAAGGGAGCCTCACCAGTGGACTCCAGTTGGGTTATTGCTGTTTGGGTCAAACCGGAAAACCACTTAGAGTGTTCCGCAGCTTGGCACTCACAACCGACTTTATAATTGCCTATGAGGCGGAGGTGGGATCGGCATTGGGAGCAGTATATTTCTGTCACTTCACAGCATATGGGCGCGTCCTGATACTCTCCAGAGCACGGCCAGGAAAATGTGATAGGAGCCGGTGGTGAAGCTCACGTTTAGCGGAACACGATGGGGTCAACACATCGGCAAGTCTGACAACGAAGCCGATTCCTTCTGATACCAGTTCGATCCGGCGACTTTCATTCATCCGAGCTTCTCGTGGTTGCGTTCGATAGGATGCGGATGCCTCTTGCTTTGGCGGAGTCCAATTTCGTTCTGAAAGTTGCTGTCGCAGTCTGCGCAGTCAAAGAATGGATGAGTCTGAGCGCCTACTTCCTGTTCTACAGTATCTCTGCGTCAATGCATACGAGCATGCGCCGACAAGCCGGCGTTCGGTTTGCATATCCAGCCACATTGTGTACAGATGTGCTCCGTTCGGCAGAGCCGCTGGCAGTATTTTCATCTTCTTGGTCGAGAGTAACTAGTACATTGAAACCAATTAGGAGTAGTTGGCCCCATATAGATTTGCTGAACGCTTAACCAGTCAAGGTTTTCACCGAGGCTACTCAGTCGGCACCGCGGGGAAGTGATCCAGCGCACCGACTACTACTACTACTGTTATTCTACAAAGTTGATCATCTGATTTTCTCGTTTACAAAGTTTGTATTATTATAGAACATCTACTCCTCCAACCGATATTCCCGCGTTTCTGTTTCTGAACGTTGATCACCTGATAAACACTTGGCACTGGTCGCAGTGTTCTTCGTAGTTCATCTGTAGGCCTGTTTGCCTAGGTTTGATTGGAAAAACACTACCTCAATTTGAGCGCAAAGCCTCCTAAAACCAAGTAAACTCAGTTTACAAGTTTGAAAATACTGAAGACAAACAAGACGCAAGCATCCGAAGGTCGTTGAATAAGAACACAGATGTTGAGGATGGTCATAAATATAAGTCTCGAAACCTAAACGCACAAACAGGGAATAGAGTAAATTGTACAACGATATGAAAAAAGTATTATTTCTAATCAGTTTTACACTGCACATGATTTTGCAGTTTTTTTTGCGTTTTGTTGTGGTTTTCATACTTTTATCTTCAGCTTATCATTACCACTAGCTTGAGCTTGGTACTGCTTCCTGTATTAGCGGAAAGGTTGTTATCGGAAGGTGACTAACGCCAATGACAATTCATATATGACACACAAATAACAGTACACCGACCATACGTGACTAACAAAACTTTGTTTGGAATGATCAAAATCTGGACCGACAGATAGGTTGATGTGCAAGTAGTCGTTGACTTGTAATTCGTTTACTGGATGAAGTACAAGTCGAAAGTCCTCACCGTAGGATTGCGTACTGTTTAGGTGGAATGGCGGTATCAAGACAGAATGTGTTGTTCAGTCTACTGAGTAGCAGTGAATGGCCATTCCTCTTGGTGCGTCGCGTAGAAGTGTGTGACATGACCTGAGTAGTTGATTTGGCCGTTTTCGTGGTCGTGGGCCATGCCAAACAGTGTATAAGGTAGTGTTGGTGGCACCGACACTAACGTTGCTGATTGTTGGTACCGCTGACCACGTCGCACGTCCCTTGACAGGCACTGTGCCGGGCGGTCGGTGCCAGACGTTTTATCGAGCGTTGATCAAGTAAACATAGCTGTTTTTGTGGTCCACATTGCCGTTTGAAAGGTGGGTCAAAGGTTTATCAATGTCGAGATATGTTGCATATTGTACACGACATGTTAGAGAGGTAATTGACTTGATTGCGTTTGTGACGGATTCTAGAAGGTAATTAGGGAACACGCACAGGCGAACGCATTGGGGGTGTGATGATGAGTTTACCATAATAGTTCGGTTGACCAAACAGCAACCTGTCAATTTCGAATGGGGTCATTCGAACCCCTACACCTGTCGCCACGTATGATCCATTAGGTTGAAATTAGTGTTGTTACTGCTATCCTACCCGCCTTAAATACCTCCGAATTTCTAATCAATTGACCTGGTCTGAAAGAGCCTCTAAATTAGATACGAGTGGCAGACATAGTTGATGGTTGCTGATCGGTTTCTTCAAAAATTGCGAATCACCAGTCTGCCTCATATATATTCCAGCTGATCGCGAACGCATTCCTCTTAAATCTTTAGACATAGCACTTGCAATGTTAGACATTTTGTTCTCACACATAACAAGGAACCTTTATCCATTTATCTTTGTGTTTCTGAACGAACGTCTGACTGATGATGTATTTATCGAGGAGAACACAGATCGCGTGTTCATGCCGATTTTCTTACGACTTTCGTCTGTCATTCACTTGTGTTGGCTTCATACCCTGTCTGCGCTAGGATCGGAACGTCCTTCACGTGTATTCACATAGAGGACTTCATTTCATCGGCCTTGGGAATGGTGGCACGTGGGTGCTTTTTTCAGAAGCCAGAACCGTTTCTATTCCTCACCACATGCCTATAATTTAGTTTCCAATTGGCCCTCACTGAATACGGACTGTTAAAAATGTTCCCATTAGAACATTGTGAAGAGTCGCTACTCGCGTGTCACGCTTTTGCACGCGATTACTTCGGTCTCTGCTGCGCCTGCATGTGTTCGTTATGTAATGTTGTGTTACGCATCCGTGCATCTCCTTACTGCAGTTCGATATAAGGTTGGAAGACAGTCCACCATACCCGCTAGAATGAGATTATTGGAAATATCTTCCGGGAATCTTCTTTGTAGAAATTTGAAACAGTTTGTTCCCTTTATGAACTTGTTTTATTCAAGAATGAGATTAGACTGTAGCGGTTTCCTGGACAAGGCTCAGTCAGAGTTCGCACACGAACTGCTGCAGACGGAATTGTGGTCGGTCGGCAACAGCCAATTGGGAACGACGACCAATTGGCGCTTAAATGCGTATCAGATTCGAACGACTGAGCTGCTCGATGTAAGGTTGTGGAGCGTAGCAACAAACTGGCAAATCAAAACGCAATAAAGTTGTGGCCCAACAGCAATCCTAAATACCGTTGTTCCTCTATAAAAACAACGTGTCGTTTTTTCCAATAACTTGAGGTTGCTTAGTGATGGTCCGACTATTGTTGTTTGCTCGATACGATAGCCCAGCACGCGTCACCCTACAGGCAATCACGCACAGACGTCATCTAGATGGCTCATTGACCTTACCGTCCAGGTGAACAGCCGTAGGTGCGTGTCGTATCCAGTACCAATCTGCGGTGGCGAACTTTGAACAGGACACAAGATTGCTGAACTTGTGAAATGTTGTGAAATTTCGATTACAACACTCCTGAGGAAGGCTACTCTAGGTGCTTGAAACGCAGAGTAGTACAACTTGCTCCTAACGTTGTGTTATTCTCAATCTGTTTTATCAATTCGTGTAACACAGATAGTGGATATCACTTTATTATGGTAGTAAGGGAGTTTGTGCGTGAAAAATGCCATCAACCCTCTATCCCTACTGAAGTCATTTGAACGGTTATGATAGTTGTCTTTGCTTGCCGTGATCGTCCATATTCTCTCGTAAAAGTGTTCACTCGTACTGGCTATCGTAAACTTGTGCTGGATAATGGAATGCATGCTTTTCATTTGGTCACTTCTCTTTGAACTTCTCACCCACTTGTCATCCTGACGTATGTGGGGAAACGAGCCAACCCACTCACAAATTGAATAGGGGCAAATGCACGCTGCGGACACAACCTGGTGGCTCAACTGACTTTAGGTACCGAACGAAGTGAACTGTCTCTCTGGCATATAGTACACTGCCGTTAGCTTGTTAACATACCTGAGTCTTCGTCATACTCATATGGGTGCGGGAGCATACATTGCGTTTATTTTGCACCGTGGAATAAACGACCGAAACGTGCATATTGTTCTCAATTCGTAGTTGTGTTTGTAGATTGAGAATGTGCATTGGAATTTTCCCTCGTCCCAACAAACTGTGATTGTCTGTCCTTAGTCGGTGATACTGACAACAGCAGAGCGGTGCTAATAGCCAGGGTGTCAGTGGAGCGGGATGTAGGCTGAGCTGCAAGCCTTCGAGTCTATGTATTGTGGCAGAAGTAAGGTTATTATTTTTCGTGTCCCAATTGCTACACTTGGCTGTCGTAACGGGTTTTTGTTACCGAACCCAGCTCCGTTAACATAGGTTGCTCGAGCGATCACGTAGTGTTTTCTTTGTATGATGGATGGACATGATTCTACCAAGTTGAGGATAGTGGCTGGAAGAGAATGGTGTTTGGCTTAAGAATCGAAGTGGCGTATCGTCATTTGTAGTCTGGTCTGAATGAAGAGTAGACGACTAGACGTCCTAATGCCAAACACATCAACAGACATACTGTAGCGTGTCGCTTTCTCTTAGTTTTCACAGCACAAGGTTGTTCGCTATCATGTGATTAACCGGGTCACATGTTGGCTGGATATTATCTGGCCACCCAGTCTAGTCAGAAGTGGTCATAGTGACCGGAACCTGAACTCTTGGCTGTGTGGTCGGTATTCGTATATCGTTATCATCTGACCGACGCAAGTTCGCGCTAAGCTACCCCAAAGAATCTGAATCAACCAGGGATGGTATTATAGGAAACAAAAAGGTTCCAGCACAAGACTGTATCAACCAACAAACTACACTCCTAGGATCACCAACTATCCTTGGAATGACTGAAATGGTCATCTTGGTTGCATTATGAAAAGTCGAGTTTGTAGTACTAAGTCGTCATATCACCGGTTACTACTCGTTGCACTAATATGCTGCAGCCTTCTGCGTTTTTTGTCACGGATGAAACGATTGTACATAAGAAAATGAATAGGCCGTACCATCCTATCCCACGATCAGTGACCACCGCACTTTTAGGTCAGTGAAACATACTTTTTTCGAGACCGATTAAGGTACCACCGTTGGTATAGTGGGTTAGCAAGATTACTTCATATTTGGTGAAGTAATTACTGTTTTTTGTCGAGGCGATTCACCAACTTATGCACTACCCGCATACACTTCCGACTGAACGTCTAAATGCGGAATCAGTGGCACGGTGGTCAACACAGTTGTCTCAAGTGAGCACGTACTGGGCATTGCTGACTGTCCATAGATTGAGCGAAGCTCAAACTCAGCGCTGCCTTCCGAAGTGAGTTAACGGACCGTAGTTGTGGTTGAATGTGTCTCGTATTCAATTTGTTGCTGTTAGAGTTTTCCGCATTTCATCTTTCTGTCCATCAGATCTCAGAAATTTATTGGGTGCCATTTTTTTACAAGTATAAACAAACATTATGAAAGTACAAAAATAACTGTCTCCACTGAGCCTGGCACAACTAAAGATTAGAGCATTTTGCATGATGAATGTATGGATCCTAAAACCAAACAACCGAAGTGCTTCATTCCGAACACCTACGCACTCTCTTCCTCTAGTGTTGCCCAGTAGAGGAGACTGAACTCGTGATAATTAATTGCGAGAAATGAAAGTCGATATATTGTCTTGCTGCCTGAACATATAACTTATTTAGTATCAAGTTTGTGTGAGTGTTCCGATATGTATGATGAAAGCCAAGTTCACCTACGTTTTTCTGTGGAAGTTTTTGATCTTCATATATACCTACTGTGCCACATATTGATCCATTCTCCAACGATTCTCTCTTGTATGCACAGATTTCTGGTCCATGATGTGATCAGTTGTTTGATTACATCGGCAGACGACTACCTGATTGATGTGCCGCTATCGCATGTGGCTGTCTATCGAGAGGAACGTTTAAAAGATGCTTACGCGATTTGTAAACAAAAGGGTTAGTTCAGGGTGTGCGATTTGCTCTGTGTGGGGTCAATCGAATAACTTATAATGATCGTTTTCCGAGTGATTTCTCCACGTTATTCTTAATCGTGACCTTGTTTATATTCTGTTTCCTGTATTATTTTATCCACTGGTTCTGTTCCCTTCTTTCGTATCCTACCGTCCATCTTTAAGTGTTTTCGACTCAATTAAACTTGTATGAACACTGTTCATCATCTGTAGATTGATTGTGTTGACAAGAACTGCAAGTGCGTTGTCTTCGTCAGTGTTCATCATCGCTAGCGTCACAGTGATACCCGATGAGGCACTTGCTACACTGGATTGCCAGTAGTTGAAAAAAACCACCAGATGGTTGACAACCTCGTCGTCAATGTTAATGAATACCCTGCTTCACGTGGCAACGCGTCACAGTTATTGGCATGTCTGAATTCAGGCGGTTACCAGCTCTTCCAGTTTGCATGACTTTTTCTCCGTTTTTCTTCTGCAAACGTTTGTCCCGCATTTTCTTCGCTGCCGTTTGTGTCTCAAACCGTAGCATCGCATCGGATGGGCTTGATAGTTTGTTCTCTGAACTTATGCACTACGTGAACTCTGTTGTTTAAAGCTCGAGCCCGTGGGGCGTCACTGTATTGATAACCTTGTTCCTTTGGCCACTCACTGGAAACATAGTCGCGTATCATTCGACGCGATGTAGTTGTAACCGGCCACCGGAACGATCCTAACCACATTTGTATGTGGTTTGCGTTGTAACACTGGACGTGTCCCGCGCGCTCCACTATTCCTCAACACCACATCGACCTGTCTTGCTTAGACTTATACGGGTTTAGAAAAATTTTATGATTTCAACTGGATGGCACATCTTCGCGGACGACACCTTTAAATCAAAATGATCACATGTGAGGGGAGAAGTGATCAATGCCATTTTCTAGTCAAGCCCCGAGTTTTGATGAACAGCGTAGGTTTTTTCACGTGAACTTGGCTCATTAAACTGCGTTTATCCTAACCGTTATTTTAAAAATATGTTCGTTTAACGTAACTAGGCTTACACTATTAGTTGGAAGAAAATTGTCTACGTCATATCTCCAAGACCTATCAAGGTTTGTCTTATTTCTGTGTCACAATACCCACATCCTTGATTCTCACTCTGTCAACACATTCTTGTTCCGTTGCGGTGGATATTGTAAAATATCAGACTACCAAAAGCCGTTTCCAACACCCTCATCGCGAATTCGATTAGAGGAAACCCGCTCTATCCACCTGTAGATGTGTACTTTAAAGTACAGTGGCATGCAGTCAGAAACATACCTTGCACACATTTTTACCTCTGTCAGCAGGTGCTTATTTAATTCGAACGTACAACAACAGAACAAAACGGTCCTCCATTATACTGTGACAATTCATCACTGGTTAGTTTGGGTCAAGCATCACTCTTGTTAATGCTAATGTTAGCCCCCCATAGAGAGGAGTAACTTCCAGGATATCAGCAAAATACTTCAGGTGTATGCGATCCACTCAGAAGAATCACGTTACTCCCATTCTTTTCCTTACCGTACGATTCATTGATGTTCAACACAGATTCTCTGTTTCCGTAAGCTAGATCTGTGTCCAGCTAAACGACCAAGTTACAGCATGTCTGCTTGTTGCTAGCATCCTTGTTTGGTTTGCTTTCAGTTGGTTTTGGTAGTAAAAGTCTACCTTTAATCAGGCGTTTCGATATTGTTCGGTGATAATGGCGCCAACAGGCTAACATATGGTTGTGAATTTGGAACCCCAGCTGCTTGAAACCTGCATGCTGTCTTGGTGTGATAATCTTGTACATTTTCTGCTTTCTGCATGTAGCTTAGTCTAGTATGATATCTATGCCCATAAAACCCCTTACTATTGAGGATATGATCCTGGAATACCTCTCTTACCGGAACACGCTAAGTAGCCACTGTTGACGTCACCCACTTCCAGATAACCATTTCAACATGAATTGTGCGCCCAGGAAGACATACATCCTCATGTTCACCGTACACTTACCGGCTACACATCCGCGCTTCTAAGTGCGTCCGTTTTACGTGGTGTTAAGAAAACCCTGACGAGACACTACCTCAAGGTAATCGGCAGCCAAGACACACTGAATGAATCACTTCGGTAGTCTGCCTTTGGCGCACATCACATCGATTGAAAAGCTGATAGCAGGCTGTTTATGTGTCTCAAAAAAATACACCGGATTACCGAATTTATGTAATTTTCATCAAAAACACTCTATTTACTTCATTTCACCGTTCAATGTCAAAGATGAAATAAGTGATGAAGAATCGTCAGTGAATGAACCAACTAACATGATAGTTCAGTTAGTATCGGCTACAGTGTTAACTGGGACACGTTGTAAACACTCCTTTTGAAGATAACCGATTGTGATTACAGTAAAATGAACCAATTTGTGTTACGCATGATTCAACCTATTTAACAAAAGACAGTCTAGCCATCACTCAGTGTATTCGGGAGTATCACAAAGTCATTCAGTAAGATATTGCTAGTCAGGGATGTAAAACTGCTTTCTCTTACGTTCAACGCCTGCATTGTCATGATAAACTGGTATCCGTCACCCTACAGTAGTTCGTGAAAACCGCAGTGGTTCCACCGTCTGTTTTCTTGATTTGTCCCCTCAAAATCCTACACGCAGCTCGCTGCCTCAATCTTCTAATTTATGTGATTGACAAAGGGTACTGCACACCTCACATAGTAAGTTTATGCGGTTCGTATTGAGCAGCATAATAATGTGATCCAATATTGCAATATTAATTTTGGGAAGCGCACTTTCGTGCACACATCACTGTCGAACTAGATATCTAGCATGAAAGCAGCATGCCGTACCATCCACACCTGTTGTACTTGAATTAGAGGAGGTGTTTTTTCATGGGTGATGATGTTATGGTGTTTGAAGTCGATGAATGGCCCCAGCATACAAATTCAGTCCAGCCAACAAAACGAGGCACATCATCCGTTAGGTCGAGAACATTGTGCATTGATTGGCCTGGTTGAACACTTCAGACGACATTGCAGACCTAATCAGAACACGAAAAACGGTCAATAAATGGGGGTATCCAGTGGTGGATCGAAATTCAACATCACGAACACACGTCGAAGAGCATGTTGCTCTATCGGATCGAACAAACGAGCGGTCAGTGAAAATGGGCAATGAATTATTATGAGGGAATTCTCATTACAACGAAATTAACGATGTGGCCATCAGCTGGTTTCTCTAACACTATCTCAATTCAATACAGTTACATAGGCTCCATCAAAACGTATCATGAGACAAACCGCAAAATTCAAGAAGTGATTAACGTGTAACGTTAAAGGCAACTGTTATACTCCACGTAATTGGTTACACCTGGACCCTATGTTGCCTGGACGATACATCACATTGTCAGGATCAGATGTTTGTGTATGATTAGAGTGATCATGATTTGTCTGGAGCACGGAGGTTGCAACGATTGGATAAATTGCCTGTGAGGACATAAGTTCTGGTTGCCTAATCTGGTAGCAAGTGATTCGGCGGTCGCCAAGATGCACTGACGGATTGTCTCGGGTTGAGTGATGGTAGCTCTGTAGACAACCCGGAATGCTTTGTTGACGCCTGTAATGGCTGGTGTTGACGAGATGAGACAATGGCACTAGTGTTTAATTTGCGGCTACCGGTCCAAATCCAGGCTGCTGATGCTCCTTGATCCTCGTCGTACGACCAACGTATTCTACAATACAACAGCAGCATGAAAGCGAATTCACGAGCATTGCCTGACTATTTGCTAGTAGCTTGTTTTTCAGGCCCAATCTCAACATCAGCATTATAGTGAACCAATTTCTTAAGGTTGCTGCTGGTAAGCTACTTAGTAACGACTCACAGACACAACGATTAAATTGGTCTGTTAAAATTTCTTCTTTAAACGGTAGTTTTCTAGACACCACTTTCCATTTAACTATGTGTATTGCTTCGTGCAAAATCTTGGCCCCCATACTCAAATTGACTAATTGCTCTGGATATTCATTTTTCCTCAATAGGTTTCGAATCGATTTAGGTTCTTGCTCATCCGAGCAAATCGTTCTTGATCTGGTTGGCAGACTTTGGGCCAGAATTCGCCCCTGCTTAATGAGCACAAAACTGTTGAAACTAATGTATTGACACGTCCATGTGGGTTTACAATATACCGACCTCCTCAAGGTGCTGCCTGGATGTCTAGTCAACCTGACGTCCCAAAAATGGGACGCATTGTTTGATTTCCCTTCTGAGGTGAAACGCAGTGAAGTATGCGCCGCATTGGAACACTGAAGGATAGTTGTTAGCTCATGGTATGGTTGCGCAACGACAAATATATCAACATTTTGGCGGTACATAGGAAGACTGAATGGTGGACTGAGGTCGGGATTCTAGTTTGTCCATGAATATGTCTGCCAGTAGTGGGCCTTAAGGGGATCCCATTGCTACCCCGTCCGATTGTCGCCACAACTCGCCATTGAACGTGGACTGAACATTGATGGTGTATCATAAAAACCGTTCTTTTGAGTCTGATGTTTGTAATCCGAATATGTCTTCCGGTTATCCTATCTGATCACATAACTAGTCAATGGTCTCCACCAACGGAACACTTTTAAATAGCGAAGTCACACCAACAGAGCTTATGTCCCGGTATTTAACGTTAATATCTCTCAAGAAATCCACAAACTCGACAATGTTACGAAGACTAACTTACTGTGACTTCTGTCGTGTAGGCTTCAGTATTGCCACCAACCATTTGGCAGTTGAGTGGCATGGTGAATGTCACTATCAACTATCGGTCTGGTACCGGTTTATAGATCTTGTGGGGGCCGTATAGGTGCAGGGTGATAGATCCAGTTGGTTTCATCTGGTCAACCTGGTTTCCTGTGATACAGAACTGTTGCGTTAGTCGCTTTAAGGAATTAGCAACTGGATTTCCAACAAGCTCCTTTTTCATATTCAGTATTCTCTGTCTTCCAGAATTTGCTGGTAACTGAAAGTATTGATAGAATATTGTCTGTATAATCGGATTTTTCAAAAACCGAAATTTCGGTACCTTCGTCTAGTCGAGCGACTCGGATATCACCCCACGTACACAAAATTTTTCAAGCGTCTGGATGCTTACAAGCAATCGAACGCTTATGTACCAAGGCAGATTGACGGTATTGGTAGCATCTACCGACCAACTCGGATTCAAAATGCTCAACGTTATCACTGATCTTGAATGTTCTTTATGAGTACACTTCTAATTTCAACTAGACTAGATTTTCATTGGGTCTCAGTAGTTGCTTCGATTCATTAGGAAGGTCACACGATGTGGTGACAGAACTGGGAGGAAGGAATCGGCAGACGGGATGGCAGCCAGCAATAGATAATCTGTGGTTCAACTTGCTGAGCTGCTGGACATGAACGAGAGCGCGCTAGTTAAACACTATAAACAATGAAAGGTCGACTGACACTACTTTGTCATGTAAGCTTCGTTTGGAGAAGCAGCCAGCTTCATAGCAACTGAGGAAGATATTGTAGAGATCCGTGAATACTTCACCCCGATATCCACTACAATGCTGCTCAGCCTACAGAACTATACCTGTAAGCCAATCTGTCAATCGAGATATAGAATACACATTGTGGATACTATTTCTGCAGCGCACATACGCGGTGCTGCAGTGTATGACTATGAGTCCGAAAATAGTACCACAGTGAACTGTGAACGGTTGTTTGTTTGCAAGGTGTAGGCACCTTGATATTGAATGTTTGAATATAGACATAGTTATTTTCAGTAGTTAGGTCCCTTCCCGTCTCCTTCTTTTTTTCTTCTCTCTCTTTCTATATAGGGTTTGCTTTTTCTTCATGGTTGTGTGGCAGTTAAGCATTAGTGTGAACCACTGATGTATTGCTGTCTATGATGATGATGATGAGGAGGAGGAGGAGGAGGAGGAGGAGGACGTTACCGAGAAAAAGAAGTGCAAACTGGAAAGGTTTAAGTACCCAAATGGCTGACTGGTGTCGTAAAAAGCGGTTGGTCGCAAGATACGATAAGTCTGCTCAGGGACGGTGGGTAGTTTGTTCAGAGGGAATGTCTAATTTTCCGAGAGGGATGAATAGTCGTCTTTAAGGTTTTGCGGTGAAAATTGCTTGAACAGTTCAACTTGGCGTGTGCTGGAGAAAACCGTTCTATTCGAAGAGGAAAGGAACCTTACTATTGGCAAGTCGTAACCAGCAACGCAGGAGAGTATCTAGCGAAATGCGACATTTAGAGAAAGCACGATTCAAAACACTTGAAGGAAATGATGATGTCAATGGAACTTTCTCAAAGGCTTTGATAATTAGTTACAGCCGACATATTTGCAGAAGGCGGCTAACAACGCCTTGTCACGATAGCCTACTCTTCGGATTACTTTGAAACCGATTGGCTAAACAATACCCCCAAAGGAAAACGATCATTAATAACTTACGAGCTCAAGTTATTCATTATTATGGTATGTTGGAAATATTGTTTTCTCAAGGTGAACCTCAGTTTATATGCACAGGAATCAAGATGTTCACAGAAAAATGTGAGTTCGGGCATTAGAAAGCAGTCTGTACCATAAACATCCAAGCGGGAGGGTCGAACCCTTAGTTCAAGATGCTAAGATGCTGTTACAGACTGCCCAGAAGTCACGAGAAGGTTTGTATCTGTTTTCAGAAAAGAGACCCATTTCGACTGGAACCGTTGGCAACGAATTTTTCTGAGAGGGAAGAGAACACGTTTGCCGAGTGACATGCGAACTGACGCTCCCCGACGTTCTGGATGAGGCAAATGTCAAACAATCCCGCAGACAATCATTTTCACTGACCGCCATCAAAGTGGTGGACAGGTGTTTCCACTTTGCTATGTCCCATCAGCACCACGTCTGCTGAGGACTTGAACCCAAGACCGATGAGTGTGTACGAGCTTGTTAGGCCACTGTGCTACGTCACTGCGTCGCGGTAATACAACGGATAGCGTACACTATTGACCAAACATTGATAAGGGCAGATAAGTCGACACAAAGAGAGCACGGTTTGTACTCGCAACACTCCACGCTTTCACGCATGCACTGGCTGATCGTCCACGGTACCGGACGATTACGTCACCCTTGTTGACTATCACTCATTCGGTCATTCAATATATCGGCTTAGTCGGCTTGGTTCCATGACTCTTGGTATGTCGACTGTTGATGACCGAACTTTATCAATTGACCGGAACATTAAAGGCTGACTGACGGGCGTTGATCCCCCACTGGAACAGTACCCTTGCATGAACTCTCAATAAAGAGCTATGGTGATTTCCGTGCATGTCTAAGCCCCTTTCTTGTCAACCTGAAGCAGTAAACTGGTCCTCCTCGTTTACACCGTCACTGATTTGATCTACAAGGACTTACTGCAACGACACTTACTACTGATGTCGTTTGCCCCAATTAACCGAATATTTCCGGATGATAATGCTCTGACCGATAGATAAGATCCGGTGTGTACGTTTGAGTCATTTTAAAACCATGACCCCATTCTTTTGGAAGCTACTTAGTATTGGTTGTGTTTTTCAATCTTCGTCAAACTGTATAAACCACTCAGGGTATGGCGTCAGAGCGATAATAGTTACCGTAGACTGACATGAAAATCACTTGATTGTCGAATGACTTTATGTTAGGCAACACCATACCTCTTGGGATGTCAAGATTGGGAAGCTAACCTTTCACGTATTTGCACGTCTTATTGCTTCCCTAATACCCTCCAGCCTGTCTACTTATTTTCCAAGTATGAGACTAGAAAAAAGCGTTTACTTACACTAACCGTTGATTAGGTCATATAACGCTTGCGCTACTCTCATTCTTGCGATCAGAAGTACTTCCCGCCAACATTGTTGACACTTTAGTGACAATATTGGCAGATTGCTTTTCCGGTGATTTTGATCCCCACTAAGAGGACGAAGCTATTTTGATTTTCACTCAGTTAGTATAGAAGGACGTTGCCCATCTCAGATTGTTGGTTTGGACTGGCTACGGCCGCCATGGATCCAGATGATGTTTAGAATGCTTCCAGATGTCCACCTTCAAATGCGCAAAATAAGACTGGCTTTGTCCTTGTTTGGATTCATTCGGTAAGGGGAGTCTAGATCTAGAATCGAACTGACAACCTTTCGTGTTACAAGCCAAAGCCTTTGTCCGGTCGACCACCATTTCCGTAACTGACTGTGCCAATAATGCTTAATTTTAGTGCAGCCCACTGTTTTCGTAGGTCGATCGAATAAGATGTTCAACTCTTAGAAGGCTATGGTTTAACTGTTACTCCGCACAAAGAGATATTCTACTCACTGCACTCGATATTGCACGTAATTTGGTCAGTAGCCTTTGACAACTTACGAGTAGTATATGATGGAATAGTTATTGCATCCTCCATAGGGACAATTGCCAAGTTGGTACACCTCTCAATGGGCGCACACTCATTATTGTGCACTCTGGAACAGAAAGTCAAACAGGGTCACTTATGATCGCTTAGTAGGCTCGGAATCAGTATGGAGCGCGTACGACTGTCACACGGAACCAGCTGAATTGCCTAAGCATCCGTTCATGCAAAGTGAAGTAAGCAATTTGCTGTTATCGTTACTGCCTACTCTGTATTGATCGGTTACTTATGCTTGTTCTTCACATCGGTCGTTCAGTTAGTAAACTATCCTAACCATTTTTGTCGGACCCTTAATCTTTTTTCGAGGCGATCCCCCGTTAACACCATCTCCAGCTGATGTGTCCAAACGATCAGGAAACTGATCGCGGACTGTTGGCCTAAGGGTGCGCATCAGGAGAGTTCATAATGGTAAAACTTCGGTTTAAATCATGTTGTCAATGTTCTTGTATATGTTGGGTAACTCCTGTATGCGGTTTTAAACAAGCTAGTTAGACAGTGACTGCCCTCAGCAAGCGGGACCCGCGGGACGTAAAATAGCAGTCGCCCATGACGAGTGTAAGCTGCAGAAGTTTAATGTACAGCTATAATGTGGTCTATATCACAAAACGGACATCAGTTCTGGCTATAATATTCATATATAGTCTGGAATTTGTAGTAATATGTGATCATACACAATCCGTCGAGACAGCTGGATGCTGGTCATTTTGAGCAGTGCAAAACAAACTATTGAAGGCCTATTCAGATCAAACAGTTTCTGTTCAGGAATAATTCAGTCATCGCAGATGTGCAACCCACAACTGATTGGAATAGGGCATGTTAGATATCCGTTAGCAAATAGCAATGTGTAGATCGGTAGCGTGCATAATTGAATTGAGCTGTGCAAAGCAAAAATCCATTCGGACTCTACGTATTGTGGTAAACGTTTACGGTAATATTACAAATGTAACGGAAATAGCCGACGTTTGCTTAATATTTAATGCCGACCATTTGTGAAAAGATGCGCGAATAGGCTTAACACACGAGCCGCCCGGACACTGTTACAACAGGTTGCAGGGGACTAGAGAATTTAACGTTGTGTACCTAACCGCCCCCGCCACTGTGTTGGTGGCGTGGTGCGTTGGCGTCTTGTCTTGCGGTCTGGTCCCCGAGCTGACATTTTGTTATCATGCCGCAGTCCGAAATTTTTCCGTATTGATTCTGTACAGAATCAACATGCAGTGTTTACCATTAACACTTGTGTACAGTATGGCAACCTGAGAATTACTTATAGGCTAATGTGTTAATTTGGTCGCGCCTAATGTGAGCTTATTAGCGCAGTGTTCAGTGTCGTCCCCTTACAAACACATGGACTTGAATTCATATCCGGCCTAAGCAAAGGGGTGCGCTATTGTTGATCATTAGTAAGAACGAAAATTGAGTTGCATTTTTCTTTCCAAAAGAGCTGGCTCAAAACTCTAACTGAAGGTGAACCCTGTCCCTGGCTGCTGATTGTTAGTCATATATTTTTAATGAGTAGTTTTGGCAGACTTGATGATTTGGTTGAGGCCTGATTGTGGGAAATCAGGGCTTCGGCTGGATTCGAACCAGGGACAGAAAGAACGTGCTTAAACGTGGCAAGCGCCTTACCAGCTGAGGTAAGTGGCCACGCCAGGAGTTCAGAAATCTCACATTTGAACTTAGTTATCCGCCCAATCTACTGTGTCATATAGAATTCACCAAATGACCCAGGTGTTCGACTTCCTCGGTAGGATTTCTCAAACAGTTGGCGGTTGAACCCATCCACGCCACTATCGACGGCGTGGCTTCGTTGCCCATCTGATAGGGCGTTTGCTGCTGTTAGGCATGTTGTTTCTGTCCCTGTTGTTTTTCACAATTAGGTCTTATCTAAATTGCATACTTATCATGTGTTTGCTGTTATCCTAGCCGTATGCACAAGTTTGCTTGTCATGCGTTCTGAAAATTGGTAGACGCAAACCTAGTTTATTCTTTCAGACATATTGGGGAGTGACCACTATAGCATTTCTGACCACGCGATCAGATATCGACTATAAATCTCCATGTGCCTTACAATGGACTACTTACGTTTTTAATTTGAAGACATTCATCTGTTTACAGCCTCCTTCAGTGTGATGTACGGTATGTTTATAATGCTTCCAGTTCGTGGTTCAGCCACCATTGGGTGTTCTAGACTAATTCTCTTGATGACCAATCACAGTTCGCTGACTGTATCATGAACTCGTCAACCGGGGAGCGACCATTTTTGGCTGGAATCGTTTCAGAGTTTATGAAACATCGCTCATTCCGCCAATTCCATTTTCCGCATGGATGAAGCTACGCAATGCCTCTCTTCTTAATAACTGAAACTGTGGTCATGATTCGTTGTGCGTGTTAAACCGGCAGCCGTTGTAGAGACTAGTGTAGTGGTCGTTGTGCTCTGGATCAATAGACCAGACATTTCGTGGAATTCAGCGAAAGTGTTCACTCCTGGGGGGCTGGTCGTTATAAGACGGGTTGCCACAGAGGGCGTGTACTGTATGCAGTTTGTATACATGGCATGTGCTTGTCCGTGGAAGATTTACAGGAAATTGTGTCCACACTAACCCTTGGCGATAGCATCTTGAAGGTTTTTGCCAATTTGGTCTCTCTGGGTAATTACATCAGTGTGGATGAGGATGTACAGGAGGCGGCAGAAGTAACACTGCACTAACTTGATTGGTGCTGACCAACCTGTGCGTAGTGACAGAAATCGCGCGACATGTCACGAGAACATGAACTCACTTTGCATTCTCGAGTGTCGTTTTGGTATGGGATTGTCAAACCTGGTCTCTTATAGGCGACGTTGTTCGTCGATTGTTTTACGTGAATTTCTGCATACAGTGAAACCGCCGGTGCATGGTACATGACCAAGACTTCGGCTGACGAGTTTACTGAGCCAATGACAGACGGGTTTTCACTTTGAGTTAACAAGGCAATTGCTGTGATTGCGCGTTCGGATGTGACAATTCTGTCTTGTTTAATGTGAGGTCAATGGCACAGTGGCCAAAACGGTCACTTCATGAAATCTCAGCCGGAGTTCAAGTCCACGCCACGGCAAGGATATACACTACCGACATCCACAAGCTCCAACAGGTTCAAAACTGGGGTCCAGTGTTTCTTTTCGAAAGGTGGCTGCCTGAAAAGTCTGTGTGGATGCGATAGCTGCGATCAATGTAAGCGATAATTGATTCAAACAAACGTGAAATTACTGAACGCGATCCGACGTCATTGAGTTCGTTTCATCCAACCCGATATTCTTATGCCACTCTGTATTTAATTTGTGGAACCGCGTTTTCAGAACCGATAGACGGTTCAGAAAAACAGGATGGCAGTCGAGTGAAAACTGACTATAGATACCTCACATATGTAACGTGGTCAATTTAGTACGCTACCTCTGTAGTCCGAACGCTACTGAATCAGGATGATTAAAGCCTATGTAGTGGGTTTCCAGCTGTTCAGACTCATAGTCGTTTACCGTTCATTCTCCCTGGACCAGTTTTCCCAACACATCTCTGAAGCGACAACTCCTTGTTTTCTACTGACGAAATCTGTTACTCTTCACTGTGTCTGGAAACAGTTTGTTATAAGCTTCCTCTCGTTGTTTTGTTCACACTCACCTAAAAAATGTCCGTAGCAAAATCACAAGGATACGCTATGTATGTTGGATATATGCAACTGGTGTACGTTTTGTACTTCCGTTAATTGCACTGAAGTCATATTTATTGATGAGTAGTCGGGGATTTGGTTTAGTTTCAAGTTGAACATCACTCACATTTGATCGCAGCCTTCGCACTCTGATAGACTGTCCAGCCGATCGGGGAACCTGATCCTTGCTCACATTCGAAAGTGATCGAGCGTTCAGATTTGATAATCCGGTCATGCCTAATGTGAGGTGAATGACGCAGTGGTCAACACGGTTGCCTTACGAAAGCGTGGCCGGAGCGAAACAAGAGTCTAGTGGTTCTTTTCGAAACAGGCTGGCTGGGAAGTCTATCTGAATGCTAAGTCGTATTTGCTAGAAAGGTCATGCGAGGGAGTTTTTCTTAGGCATTACTCATGAGGAATTCGACTGTTATGTGTGTAACACTCACGTGCCGCTGTGACGTGTAAATCAGGCTAACGTTTTTTGGTTTCTCGTCATGCTTTAAGTACTTAATGTGACAATGATTCATGCAGTTGTCAGTCTTCAGTTATGTGTATCCGGTAAACCTCAATCATACGTTCCGCTGTACGAACTTAGAATGTTGTATTTGGAAATTAATAACTCACTGGCGAATTATAATTTAACTTCACCATCCACCGTTCATATTGTGATGGATGACCAAGTTGGGGACGCGATCATTCCAGCACTCAGTGGAATGTCTCGACGTGGTGATGGGATGAGGCCAAAGCCCATAACGGGTGGATTACGGACAACACGGGCGACCGGATGAGCCATCATTGAACGGAATCGGGCCAGCGGGTGAGAAATGGCAAATGAAAGCAACAACAGAAAGCGTCAGTCGCACGCACAAAACCAGACAGAAGTCCACATGACGTTAAAATGAAATTTCCGCTGTTGTGGACTGGAATTCCGGTTCACAAAAACGAGCGTGTGAATATCATGGGAACATGTTAATTGAACACTAAAGATCTTGCTTAATTGAACAACTTTTCGCTACATTGATACGGATATGAAAAGAATGACAATGAATACAGTACCGGGTTTGTGCTTCCGATGTATTTTGGCCAACAGATCCAGACGACTTATTTTACCATAGTTCCTTTAAAATAAAATTGACGTCGAATCTTGAGGAGGTCTGAGTTTCCGTTCCTTCCTTGCAGTTGCTCTTAGTACGTGTACGCCCGTCTATGAATTCAATTGAGGCGTATGGCAAAAAGACTTACCAATCGGTCTTGCCACGTAAGGCAAACATATTTCACTGTGCAGCAGTTTGTCGTAAGGCCGTAGACGGATCGAAATCGTTGTGCATTACATCTTTATGAACAGCGCCTCCAACATTCTTTCTTTCACCCCTAAACAGTCAGCAGCCTGACCCGGTTGCTCTGTGCTTCAATTTATCGTTCACTGTAACACCAACAAGAAATGTTGTAAAAGAAGAATTATATCAGTGTGAAAAGAGAACAAAATTAGTGTAATAACTAGTAGTGCTATAAATGTAGGGCGCTACTTTACATTAAATGTTGAATTATCCGATAGATGCCCGATAGAGCTCAGAGTGCTTCCAAGTCAAATCGATGTATGAATTGAATGTTTCAACAAGATCTGTGTAACAGACATTCCACAAACTCCGAATTCAGCAATGGTCTGTATCTTATTTTTACTGTACTTGTCAGCAGGAAACTGCAATTTTCTGGTGAGTACTGTATCAATCCGAATAAGCCAGCCTCATTACGATACTACTGGCGTGGTCTCCGAAAGTGTCAAGTATATTTCAACAAACTGATAAGTAATAGTCACCAGATGATGATTTAGGGTGCGTTTTCACTTAAAAGTTTGAGTACATGGACCAGTTTGGACAAAAATCACAACTAGACTCACCGGAGTGTTTTCTTTTACCATCTTTCAAATTGGAAATGCATGATTGCGCACGTGGTACGCACTGAAAAGTCAGCTACTTTTCCGTGCGGTTAAGAATGGCTTGTGTGCAATCTGTGTTTCTTTTCAAATTGTGGCTATAAAACTTTGTCAACTTGTACAAACAATACCAAAAGATTGACTGCTTCTTATCCTCGTTTTCTCGGACACTTTCTGGGTGTTCACCGAGTACACGATGCTGAAATGTGGAGCTTTAGACCTGAGCCTGTGTAAAGTGGATCGAAGATTCGCCGCACAACACCGTCTACGCGGATTGGGTCACATGCTACGCACACCACGTGAGTAGCTGCCTGTCTTTGCATGAGGTGCGGTCTGGATGTTACACCTCATTGCCTAAAACTTTAATCGATATCCTTATCTCATGTTGGTCTGAAGTTTGCTTGATTGTCCCACAAAGTGGCTGATACGATTTTCCATGTAGCTTTGTTTGTTCTTTCTCCTGTAAGATCATCCTTGTTACATTACTTGCCGAAAATGCTCTCCACGATTTACACATGTCAAGCTAGCAGTATTGTTGTTATCCTCTCCTTATGAAGAGTCGTTCAGTCGCAGTGTTTTGTTTTCAAATATTTGGTTTCCGGGATTCGTCGTTTGTTTGAATCAAGATTCTTTGCGTTTGAGTTCGGTGAAGTTGGTTTGCAGTTGAACGACAGTCCATCATGTGGAACACCTGGTCTACCAAAGTCGATCGTTTACAGCAGTAACTATCATGAGCAGACTGAATCACCATTGCAGTGGCCAGCTGCAGGCACATATCACTTCGACCGCAAACCGGAAGTTGCAAGCTGTTGCTATACTTCGACCGGGTACACCAATAAACTTTCAATAACCACAGTGTAGCGATCGATATCACGATTAGTAGCGTACCACTGAAGAGACCTTAAACGTAGAAAAAGGGAGTGGACACAGAACCATCATTTCGTGTAGGTGACAAGCGAATGCAAACACTACGGTAACTACAGTCCGCGCTTTTTCACTGTCTAATCGAACGGCAATGTGGTCGAAACTCACCTCGAATATCCATGTTTAACTTCAATATCAATTAACTAACCAAACTATTAGATCTGCTGTTATCTTTGATATGCTCCCCTTAAACTCTTCAGTAGACAGTCAAGGTGGTCTGGACAGATGTGTGTTCATAGTCCACACAGAAGTCCAGCGTGTCCGGGCGTGACGAATAAACGCCATCTGATTTCAACGAATTAACCCTATTTTGTGATTCAGGGTATCGACAGCACATGTGGATTTCATTTTGTTTTCAGGTAGAATTGTGTTAACGAGCCCATCGAACTGGTCTTAAGTTGGTCAGATCATGCAGTTTGGGGTCGCATGCATAAAAATGCACAGTTTCACTCACGTACACTGCACAGCACGAAAATGGATGGGGATCGTCATCACAGCTGACTAGTTCCCTTGTATACCTGTCCTTGTGTCAGCAACACAGCGTGTGGCGGAATTAATCGTTCTGCTGTTCTAAGGGTTCAAGGTTTTCTGACGGCTAGTTGGCAACAGTTTTTTATAGTTGACTATCCTGCTGTGAGTGGCGACCATCATTTAAATTAATCTAAGTGGACTGTCTCTTCAGTTTTCCAGTCACTGTGATGTGCACCTACAGCCGACCGCTGAAGCGTAAGCTCATTCAGCTTGTCGTACTGGTGTGATTGATCTTGGAACATAGAGCTACATGTGACGGATTTGTTCAATTCTACACCGATTTCTCGAGTTGAAGCACAAGGGGGCGTGACTTAGCGGTGCGCGATGTAGGAGAAGACAGCTATGTGGACGCAACCTTGTCAACCAAATAGATGTTTGGAAAGGAAAGGGTTACGCCAATGGCTGTTATTCATCAGGTTACAATGGGGGTAAGTGTTTTTGATTGGCCATGTGTATCTGTTATCTACATCTCCCCGCGCCACATCTCGGCGCGTGCGCAAATCGGATCACGCGGATGGGGCTTATATATGGGGCGCCAATGGGCGGTCTTAATGAGTCATGTATGCAGGCGCAAGGCCAACTACCCGTCCTATCGGGTTGGCGATTAAAAAGTGGTCATCAGGTTGGATTCATCCGGCATTGGCGGGCCGCAGCCACCATCACTGGCAATGGGGGCGCGTCTATGTGTTCGCTTGTAAGGGCGTCCCACTGCACTCAACCACGTGCGCACGCAGCTAACCTGATTGATCGATGCCACATGTTCTAGTTTATGGACTTCATGGATGTGTCCGACTCGCCCAGCACACCCGTGTCGTCTCTACACTGCACACGCCATTCGGATCCGTTGATTGGTCAGTGCCGCATGCTTTTTGATTAAACTCTGGCCCCCTTGTGAGCCATTTTCATTCAAGCATTGCTGTCAGTGCATACGCGTAGGAAGTGCATTTCATACTCGTTCACCCAGCGGCGTCTGTAATGGTCTAAAACTGTTTGTGAACAGAATCTGGCAATTAGCTGAAGCGATGTCACGTTAGCCTGATTCGATGGTGGGGTTCGCTTCCGGGCTTATCCGGTTGATTTTGTCCTGAAGCATGGGCACATGTCTACAACTTGTGTTGTGCAAGTCTGGATACTGTGATTGCAACACGCTCCTTGTCACTGCGGCTGAAGTGGAAATTCGTACTACAACTTTATTGTGATTGTCCTGTCATCCGATTGTCACCATTATGAGTACTCTGAGGGTCATTTGAGTTTTAAGCTGGGTATGATAGGAAAAAAACTGCACAAGAAAATCTGAGAGTACCTCTTTCTACGATTCATCTGCAGAGTGCACACAATGGCTAGGCTAGTGTTGGGAAGCTGCACGTGTGAACCTATTTACTGACGAAGAAAGGACGAACATAGTTGAAGGTAGGCAATTTCAGATTGCTTGATAAGGTCCTTCTTTTGATCGCACACCGCAATGCAATCATCAATGAACCTTGCACGCTGTGCGCGTGTTTTGATGGCCGCTCCCAACCGATCGCTATCGTGTGGGGGTGTATGAGGACCCAGAAAAGTAACTTGCGAATACTCCTCCAGTTATGTTTTTATGAAGACAGAGTACCAACCAGGTTTGTTTATTTGCGTTTCGTCATGATCGGTTAGTAGTCACTGTCGAGAGAACGATAACTTCTGATACTTCCCGGTCGTTTATGCAGCGGATGGAGGTTGACTTGAGGGACCCCACCCTGAGCGTCTGGCTCAAAAGTCTGACCTGCGAGACAACAGGATATAGGGTTTTCTTGGGAAACCCTACCTGGAGCCAATGACTCAAGAGTCTGACTCACTTGGCAGTGAGGGGCTTGCCTAGCCCGAGGGCGCAGTGAATGAGACAATAATGTCTGGTTCTGAGCACTGCGCAGCGGATGTACTCGAAGCTACATCGGGCTTTTGAGAGATACTTGATGTTTTTCGACCGTACTGGATGATACGCCGGCGGTCACGGTCAACCGTTGGGCGATCGGAATGCTCTTTGTTTGAGGGTACCTTTTCTAACCCCTTTCTTTCTGATAAGGAAGGCGGCAGTGCTGCAACTATAAAAATAGTTCTGTTGTATGCCCATAGGATCGTGCCTCACTACCTAAGCACTCCTACGCGGTCAGTAGTGCGACGTACAATCCTATGAGCATAACCGTTTTTTGTCTGACTACTCCCCTTTGGCCTCTGACAAAATTGCACCTGGAAGGACCAGAGTCCTAGTCAGCATAGCCCGCCGGATCAAAACAGTACACAAGTCCGACCACCTTGCCAAGGTAGCAGTATAGGTCGGGCATTATATACTGAGGCCACCAACAGTTGGGTAAGACCGCGTGGTGGTCAAGCAACAATGTGGTCACGAAATATGAAGACCTTGACTGCTCCATTGGGCAAAGTGGGCAGGCATCGCCCGCCTGGCTGGGGTCCTCGTGATCACTCAAACCGCTGGTGATGTGTCGCAGTCAATGGCGTACCTGTATCCATACCATTTCTAGTCCTTCCGCTTAGTCTTCTTTCAGTATTTGTCGACCTTCTTAGTAACGTTTCTTTCTAGGATATTCCCTGTCACTATTGAGGTGAGCGGCGGCTCGAGCCACAGTACCTTTTTTCAGGCTCATGGTTGCTATGATGATGATGATGTTTCGTCATGAGGCTGGACAAAGCACAATTACATTCAACACCACCAGAAGCGATGTATGAACTACCCTACAGCCATCAAGAACTGATTCACAGACAATAGAAGGGGAAGGATGGGTATTGATTCATAAGCCCCAAACTCGACTGATCAACTACAGGGTGTCTACACATCACAATTAGACAGGTCGACTTGTAATTGGAGGTAGGGCGGCATCTGCATGACAGATTCAGCAGCCTGCTTCATCAGCTGCCCACTAACTTGTATAAAACCCAATCAGAAACTCTGGCGTTCACTAAACCAAACCCGACTACTAGCCATCTCCCTTAATGCTAACCATTTATTATCATATACCACCCAGAAAAGAGTTGTCAGTACATCTTCGACTCTAACATCGTTTGCGATACGCCACGCGTTCCGACGCATTTGTATACAGCTCAAAATAGTGCTCAGCGTCACTTTTAAGATGAGCGGGCTGGAAATGACTGGTTAGTTGACCATTTCCGTTTGAGACCTAGCTGTATGTTCATTCATCCGTGGATAATCGATTCATTCACGTGGTGCAACATCTCGATGTATATAGACCTCTGGGCTGACATGTTGGTGTTACTTCATGCGTCGTGCACGTACTTGCATGGGATGGTCTCAATTTTGTCGCAACCATTTTTACCGTTCTCCGTGCTAACACACTCCGGCTGACTGTGCCATTACTGACATTCTGCTGTGGAGAGGCTCTGTTATCTAATGGGTTTGTATACGAAAAGTTCGACATGCGATAACAAAGTTTTCTGTGAGGTTTTTAGAAACCTAGTGGTTGAAATGTGTGGACAGCTACCTAGACCATGAGACAAGGATTTCACGAATTGATTATTTTGTTGTTGTTTCGATTAAGAGCTAACTATTTGATGCCTTTTGTGTCAACCTGTTGGCTACAGATTCATATTCCTTCCTTTGGTTAATCTGTCAATAAAGTACTAAGTTACCCATCACTATCCACAACTTTGATCAGAGTTTAATTAACTCCGTAATTTTGGCATTTCCAAGACGTCGTGGACGTAGGATTATCGATTAGAGTTAGCAAGGCAGTCTCTGTTTCTCGTTGAGATCACCGGACAACATGGACATTACACACAGGTGTGTGTGTGTGTGTGCAAATAAAATCATTTGGTCGGCCTAATGTGGGATCACTGGCACAGTGATCGACACGACTGGCGCATGAATGCATAAATCGGTCGTGGTAACGATGTATATTGTTGACGAACCTTAAGAAAAAAAGAAACTCAAATGTGATGTCTATTTTCGAAATTCCATACTAATGCAAAAACTGTAATCTAACGAGTGGTGTCCAGTTGAGCGCATTACCCCGTTTCGCCCATAGTTTCCTGTTCAAGTTCCTTCTGTCGGTGGTGTACCGCAGCGGATCCCGGTTGTCGCCGTCTTGTCTCAATAGGCATCCATCGTGTCTGCACGGATTAGGTATCTGTTTATCGCCGTAACATCGATTCAAACAGCAGGTATGTATGTATTCGTCGATCGACCGGTGAGAGCCCGTGCATTTTGTGCTTGCTTGATTGTTTGTGTGTATGAGAGAGCGTCTACTTGTGCACGCACGCACGTACACACACCCTGTATACTTTGTATGGGGTGCTACTGGGTACTTCGTGGTCGCGGCTCTGTATGTGCATGGATTGATGAGAGATAGAGTGATTACGAGTGTGTGGTTGTGACACTCAATCCGTCAACATCTCTCTGTGTGCTTGTACGTATGCTTCAAAGGCTGTTTGCAGCTGTCCTTGTGTTGGATTCTGAGGTTGAGTATATACGTGCAACGAATGAATTCACGTATTGCTGTTATGGGAAGTACCTATAAGAAAAAGCCAAGCGACTATGTTCGATTATCATATAATCGTTCCTCTTCCCAAGATTTCATTGACGCAAGGAATCCACCGTCTTGTTGTTTGGCTCGCACGCAAGCGTACAAATGATCTGTTGGTCGCAATGCTTTGCTTGGTCGGTAACAAATGTCAAGATGCAATCTTGTGTGCCCAGTAGTGTTTCCTGTACACTGTACATCTTAACGCGTTTACTCTTTTCACAGTGGCCCGTGGCTCATTTGTTGTATTTCTTCAATTCTACGACTTGCTTAATCTTCGGCATGCTAATGTGACAGAAACCAAGTGACTTGCTTGCCTTCTAACATCAGCAGATGGACAGACAGATAGTCAACATTTCTGACCTTCTTGCGTTGGCCACCTTGGTACCAGAATGCCACAATCTGATAAATCACGTTTGCTTTCTCTGTTGACCTTCTGATCCGATACCATTCTTCAGTGTGTGTGTATAGGAACTGATAGAAGTGTTAAGCATTAAGTCCTTCAGTAAGTAACTACGCTGACTGTCCACTGTAAGGTAGCCAGTTGTACCCCATTTGCCGCTTTTTTAGGTCTGATAGTATTCAGCCGACCTGTGACTTCATTAGGAACCGTTTAGTACAAAAACTGGAAACCTGACCAGAACGTTTGATAGAGCTGTACAGTCTATCTAAACCAGTGTTATTGATATTGACTTTCAAATCCAAGGAAATGAGCCCGGATTTTGGCCATCCTGATCGCCTTTTATCCACTCTTGGGTCGTCGGACAAGTACCCTGAGTTCAAGCGCGACCTATCTCACGTGGCGGTAAGCATATTACCGATGTGTAGCTTAACTTTGACCAAGTAACCACTGTTATTGCTGGAATACGGTGATGTACCGCAGGTACAACCGCAGGTAGAACTCGATGGTTAGTATGATTACTTACTTTTCTAATTAGCAAAGGGTGGGCATTTTTATTTAATCCGATTTACGAGCCGATTTAGTGTAGGGACTGTGATAGGCTTCTGCACTATGTAGACCGAAAGGATTCGCGGTGAACGATTTTTGCTTGATGAGATTCTTATTTCAGCGTGATCTGCTTATACTTCATCAACAAGTGCGTTAATGCGAAAAACGTTATACTTGGACCACATCATCTGTCATTCCAAGTTCGTACACAGTGGATGTGTGTCTCCTCTGAAATGCGATAGTTTGCAGCCGTGCTTGTTGGACGCGTACACGGTTACACTAAGTTGGCTCGGCTAGAACTTTTAAGTGAAACTCACAGTTCCTGATAGTTAGGTCAAGATCTGTACTCGGCTTTGCACTGTAATTGACAAGTGTTCAGTATCTTGGGGGTTACCCTGGTGGCTGGCGACCATACGATCGTAATATCGTACCTTCATTGCAGTGGAGGTACGAACTGTTCTGCTGTAGGTTTGGACAGCCTGACTATTCTCATCGCAAAGTATATTGCGTCGTGGCATTTTCCTCATCGGAGTATTTTAATGGTTTCTCTGAATATTGCGACAAGGTCAATTATCCACTGTTTTGAATAGTCTACATCGAGGGGTAAAGCGCGGTACACGCCATGCTTGAATATGACTAAAAGCCGTTAAGTTCGAAAGAGCAACTTATACCACATTCTAGGGTTTCCTTGTCTCAATGTTGGCTCTGTTTCATCCGCACATTTTTTGTTCGCCGACAGCATAGTATTTTCTTATCTTTCCGGTCTTCTACCCATAGGGCTATGTTCTCATAACCAACCATCGCAACGAGGGCCCATTCAAGTGCTCGTAACAGAGTGGTGCGTCGTTGACTTTCAAACGATAGACCTGTTTCACCCATTGAATTATCTTTTCAGGTGGACGATAGACTCTTGCTGGAAGGTAGACTGTCATGTTTAGGCTCAGAGATCTAATCCCACACTAACGAACTGTGTGAGGCTGCTTACAGTAGAACAAATGGCACCCCAATCTGGTGACTCATGAAAAAAGTCGTAATTCCAGGAAAAATGGTGGAATTTCCTTGCACACGATTGTTGCCCACGCGCAACATGCGTGGGTAAACTAGCTGATCATTTCATGTGAGCCGTTGTAAGTGTGCCGGACTGGTGGTCGATACAGAGTATTGCTCTGTGATTCTGTTCAGTGGAGTTACTGTTCTCCAGATCGGTGGGGCAGACACTGAGTTACGACAGCCACGCGCATAGAAACCTACGAGACCCTTGTCTCTGTTCAGTTAACCGGTTACAGTCTGAGTTCAGTCGCTCGTTGAATCTTCACCGCTGGGCAGCTTGTGGTTCAGTAAACCCTCTCCAGACCGTCTTTGACCATTGTGTGGCAACTACTTTATGAACGTTATTACGTCCCCTATTTCTGATCCGGTACTAAAGACACTGCTCATGTGCCTGATCATAGTCGTTACCTGCAGTAGTACATCACCAACCTTTTTGGCTTGGTGTTGTCACTGTGTGACACGCCACTCAATTGGATCGCTTTTTTAGTTTTCTCTGCCAGCCGGGGTGCGACATAAACTTGTGACCGAATCAGTCACACACAGGTCTCGACTGCACCACCATGTCTAGGCTTTACTGGTTTGTTTGTGCGGGTTAGGTTGCTGTTACAACGTGCCATCGACATGAAAGCACGGATACCAACGTGCGCCTCGTCTGCGTTGTCTACATTTGCTCATCGATTTTGCTTATCCCACCCGTCTTAACGATTGTGACCTTTATCGATCTACATGCGTTCATTTCTCGTGCTCCGATTGGTGCGTCTGAATGATGCATGAGTAGCACATTTTGCAGCCTGTGGCCACTGAAAACATGGCCCTCAATACACAGGCTTAGTAATTCGTTTGTGATGAACTGGCTGAGATACAGTAGTGGTCCTGGTGATACACTAGCATTCAAGGTAGCCCAGGATTGGGCGAAAATTTGGGTAATTTCATGTGAAAACCGATGTTTGACCCACAGAACACCCTAGACTTTGAGCAAGGTTTTCATATTTTTCATTCCCAAAATTACCACGAGCTAGACACATTTCCATTCGTAAATCAGCACAGTAAATTGGTGACGTCAGTACATATCCCCTCTTTTGTTTTCACATCTGAATAACGGCTATCTCGATGACAGTGTTATCATCAAACGAACAGCTTGCGTCAGGTTCTCTGCTACCTCTCTCCTAACTGGGTTTAGAATGGGCCTTTGTACGTATCTCTGTGGTTCTGACGACTGTTAACTCACATCTTGTGAAAAGATTCTGCATTATCGAGAATCACCGTCAAATTCTTAGGTGGTTGAATTCGGTTACCACTTGGTCATTACATTTTTACATTAACATCTCGTATGTGGCATCCAAGTCTGCCCCTGTTGATTTGGTCTAATTCATTTTTTCATAAACTAGGCGTGCACTGTTGGACAGCACATAGCAGTCGGTACCATGTGTACTTATCATTGCAACATTCGAGCTTGATCTGGTGAACACGTGGAATTAGTCTGTCACAGTGACTACAGTCAGAGGATCGCTGCGCATAACCGTCACTACAAGTGACCTGCACCGTACTAGCCGGTTCTCCTCTTGCGCACTGCATCCATTGTGAACTCGAAGGAGTAAAACCAATATGCACGTAATTTGAGGCATCTGTAGTCCAGCCGATCACTGTCGATTAGTTAGGTGGTAGGCTGGTATGAAAACGGAACCCACAATTCCGGGAATCTAAAGATAGAGAAACTCCAATAGTGAGACCTGATTTGGGATGAAAGATATTGAATATATAAAGTACGGGGTGTTTCAGCAGAAGGGTATGTATTAATATGCTGTAGACTGGACTAGAAAAAGAGATTTGACTTTGAAATGGGAACAACACAGTGACTTCAGCATATAGTGCACTAACAAAGCTAGAGAACAGAAAACATTGAGAGGCACTGTGACCCAGGTTTTTGAGAAGTAGAACAAGTGGCTTACCAAATGACGTTGGTTTGTACAAACGGAAACACTTTGATTAGCACAATCCACTCACGCCTAACTTGTTTGTCTGCTGTTCGCTGACGGTGCTATACGAGTACACTGATGACCTGACAAGCGAGCGCACTGGCGTCTGTATTCGTCGCAATGCTATATGGTCAAATCTCCGCGATCTGTTGTACTCATGGCCACGTAACTATCTGTCATTTAACTTTTGGACTTCCGCCCGGATCGTATTCCTCTAGACGGTTCAGCTCAAGCTACCTCCTCCTGTGATCTGAGACCGATATCATAACGTCCTCCTACTGAGGTCTGTGATACCCAAAGCTCCTCTTACTGAATTTTGTCTATCTTCATAACAACGGCCTCGGCATCCGTTCGTCAATCATCCGACGGGCGTGTCCTTTTCAACGAAGCTAGTTGACCACCAACATGAGTTCGACTTCGCCCATGCCTACATCGGCGTTTGGAATCATGTCCTACAACGTAATCCCGAAGATGATTCGAAGACATTGCAGATGGAGGAAGCTCAAATACCGCACATTCTTTTGATATGGTGTCCAAGCTGAACCACCGTACAACCGCGTAGATAGGGCCGTAGTCCTGTAGACAATGAGCTTTATTTTCAACTTCAGGATACGATTCACCCGAACACGTCTTTCAATATGCTTGAAAGTGACGCTAGTTTTGGCTTTCCGACCACGTAACTCGCGTTCCACTGATAGATCAGTCAACAGGTTGCTACCCAAGTTACAGAACTGTGAACAGCCATTCAGAGTGTCCCCATTGACGTGGATTCCAGATGTATGCTTGGTACCTATGTTGTTCATATACAGTTCAAGTGTGGATGCCGCGGCCAGTTACTACAGTGCCTTTTCAGCAGGTGCACTTAGCGAAATATTATCCCAAATAGTAGGGTGCGAATAGTCGAGTTACATCGTAGATTTGAGGTCCCGAACGTCGTCCGTGCGGTATTTAACTTCCGCACCGTTCTCCAGACCCTGAAGTGCAACTGCTGCTATTGTAGTCGAACACAAACTAAATAATGTTGGCGTTAAAGCATGGCCATATCTCATGTCAATGGCGACGTTGAAATCGTCAGAGGTCGATCTACTGCGCAGCACCCTGTTGTAAACCCTTGACTGAATACGCTGGTTCGTCCACGGTATTATAAGGCGATTCATAGGAAATTGAATTCTCTTTGATTTAGTCAACACGGCAAATTTTGGTCCCGAAAATAACGCGGCTGTCCCCGTTAATTGCGCCCAAGGCAAACCAGACATCGGGTGCCAAAAGCAACTTTGTTCTGCTCCAACAACGTGTGCGACAAGAAGGAAATTGCATGATATTTATAGGGTGCGTAGTGACCCGCGAACATTCTCGAACGAGAAAACCGAAGGGGCAGACATCAAAGAAGTAGTTAAGGTCACTAAGCCACCAATGAGCACGGCGGAGTAGAGGCCAAACGGGTAAAAAATGGTGAACAGTACCTCTCGATTGTTCACAGTATTTCTGCTTGTTATGATTGAATGGGATCGTCTTCTTGAGGAAGGAAGCGGTTTTGGGCGGAAAGTTAGGTTTCTGTAACATACTCTTTCCTCCATGTCCATATGGATCATTTAAATGAAGTTGGCAAGTTTATCTAGACTTCCAAATCTATCAAGCACCGTCCACAATGCCACTTGGCCCACAGATTTGAACACCTTGGTGAAATATTCACAACCAGGACATTTCTTCCGGATCTGTGGGGCGTCGAACGCCATTTCTGCTGTACTGCGACTCTCCCGCCATCCATACTGCTCCTCGGAAACATCCGTCCCCATACATGCGAAATCCATTCATTTAAGCACGACTCTTGCATTAGACTTTCCAATACAACGATTATGCCGCGGTAACTGTCAATGCTTTGTTTTTTCTCCCATACCGTCGAAAGAAGATACGGTGAGCTCTTTCTTGAACTGTTGAGCGACTGTCTTCTGCTCACAGTTAGTATCAACTGAATGGTGCAAAGAAGGCTTTAAGCACTCTCGAAGCAACCCATATTCACCTGCAACCTTTCCGTTTGGGAGTTGACCAAGAGACTTCTCTACCCCCGTCAAATCCGAGTAGAAAGCAGTTAGATTTTTGGTGTTTTCCTCTTGGTAGACCGGTTACAGTTGCCTTGACCTTCTTGATGTCCTCCGGCTTCGTGCACAAAACTCCAGAGTCCTTGTTAACCGGCGTCCCAGTAGACTGGACAAGAAGTTCGAAGGTCGCCTTCAGCAAATTTTAGAACTCCTTGTGCTGTAGGCCATCGACGTTGCCGTCCTCCGTCTTGCACGGTTGGTACCACTCATTCCGGATTAGTCTGTCACAATGACCGAAGTCAAAGGACGCCTCCGTAATCCAGCCGGCCAGTGCTGGTTATGCAGATGTTGGGCTAGTATGAAAATGGAACCTTTGTGTTTCGGACACAAAAAATACGGAGACTTTAAATGCAGGATCTAAGTGTTAGGAGGCAAACTCACCAAAACAATCTAGTCAGGACATCGGTGACGGCTGAGGAAACCAGTCGTCGTTTCAAACCATCCAGGGCCGTGGTGACGGCTGACGAAATCAGACAGCAACAAAGCACTGGGGGCACGTCGGACCGACAAGCAGGATACGTGCAAGTGAGTGGGGGTGTATTGCCAACCTGAGAAACTAAAGCCTATGGAATTGGCCTTACTTGGCCACTTGGAAACGAAATGGCCTAAACAAGCAGACAGTTACTCATCACCATTTCATAATATATATTTACAGGCATTTCATTCATTTGGTCGAACTGGTTTTTGGCAATACAGGGTGTTTACCGCAACCGTGTCTTCCTTGTCTCCGCGCCAGTTAGACTGGGGGAAGCCGCATAGCAGGAACCCAGGTCTGGCAGTCAAGCAGTATTAGAACGTTTGGCAAGGGAAAGGCGCGTTACATCACTAAGCTGGGAGTAAACATTGAAAATGTAAGGCACGAGATTGTTCACTGTAGGAGTATATAATATTGCGCTCTAGATAGGAGGAAAGAGAGGCGGAAATTTCATATTGAACTCAGAAACCGGCCAGACATTCCTCACACAATGCACCAAAGAAGCTGAAAAAAAGAGAAGGGAGGTGGGCCACTAGAGCCCAGATTTCTGAATAGGAGAGCAAGTGGTTTACTAGGCAAGGGCGGTCATTCGTTGATGCGGGTGACAAAGACTGCAAGTACCACCAAATACTTGGGCCTAACATACTCGTCATCTTTTCGCCGACGTTGTACTGTGAGTACATTGTTGACCTAATAATGCGAGATGGCCAACATTTTCGAGGCCGCACTCATCACAATGCCATATAGCCGTGTCACCACGACCTGTGGCACTTGTGGTTTCTTCCTACATCGCAAGCTTGAATCCACGGCGGCGCAGCTCATTGTGACCAGGGTATAGTTCATCGAAGCACTCTCTTTATTGTCCAACTCACGGGTTCCCACGCCATGCACGCACTGGCGTTCATGAACCGAAATTCCACTTCATAGCGCAAGGGCGGTTTCCATTTAGACGTCCTATGCACTTCTGCCTGGTTTTTCGTTTGTGACTGACGCTTCCTGTCGTGTTTTTTTTTCGTTTGCTGTTTTTCGCCTGTCGGTCCGAGTTTGTTGACTGTTCACTCTTTTGGTCGATCGTGTTGTCTGCAATCCACCGTGTTGAAATAATCGCACCTCCCATGTGATCACCCATCACAGGCCGTTCAGCTCAAAACGAAGTCCTCCTAAGATCGATATTACAACGCGAACTACTCACCTCAACATCCTGGAATCTTCGTTTTTGATCACCAGGATTTCGCTTACCTGCTTTCCTTTGTTTGCAGCTGTTTTGGAATCCAGGCTGTCGTTCATGTTACGGTCGTGACCTAACCAACAAAGCTGATTAAGCATCAGGATGGCTTCCATTTTACCCGTGTCCGGTCACCGAAACACCTCAGTGTTCGAGACCGTGTCCGACTATCGAATATCCTAGATGCGTTTTAAACATTACAGATGGGAATGGATCAGGTAATGCAAGTTCCATTGATACAATGTCTAAGTTTTACTGCCGTGTTGCAGCGTGGAAGGCATTATTGAGTGGTAAGTGAACAGCTTGGTTTTTATTTTCGGGTTTTGGTTCTTCCAGACGTGTTTTTCAAGACATCTTAAGGCATCGCTATCCCTCACCACGCGGTCCACCAACAGATGTGCCAACAGATCGCTACCTAAATGTGCGTATGTCAGGTGTTGGTAAAACTCCTCCCTCCGGAAAGGTTTGAAAGAACGAAATTGTTTTCCCTGTGCTGATATCTCGACGAAATGTTGATGCCGCGGTCGCGAAAGCCGTGATCAGTCGTTGGATTTCATCTTCGCCTTGTGCGATTAACGCACTATCATCTGCGAACGGAGGTTACGCACACATGCACACAAACGCACGCGATATGACTGATATATCGATAATTTTCGTTAGCCGAGCTGACCGCTTTTTGGTGTGATTGCTTTGGATCGATACACCTCGTTAGGTCATCAGTTAGTGAGTGCTCTTGCAATAGAGGTGTTACGGCTTGAAGTAACCAAGACAGGTGACTTAGTAAAACGGTGGTTGACGGAGCCAGTTCTACACACTGATGACGGTGGATCACCACACCGAATATGTGGATATTCCAACTCTCAGCGCGGCAGTGAGATACGCCCAAAATCTCACAGTCAGCCGATCGCGGACAACACGGACGACCGGACTGGACCCACGGACGAGGCATGGTAATCAAAAAACACCTTGACAGAAGGCGTCGCCCACACACACACACACGGTTGGCGGCATTCGATTCGAATTAGCCTGTCACAGTAGCCGAAGCCAACGGACGCCATACTCACAATTGGCTTGCGCCGCACCATTTGCGGTTCAAACCACACACCACATGTCCAGTGTAAACCCGAAGGAATAAGACCAGGTGTGTGAGTGAGACCTTTGTGCTCAGCTGGCCAATGCTGGTTGACTAGTTGGTTGGCTAACGGGGAAAGGAAACCCTTATCTCTCGGAGAGTAAACAGAGGAAGACCGCAATAACGAGATCTAGACTGAGAAGAAAGATTTGTACAGTGTAATACAAGAAGCATTACAATGTAGGACTGCATGTTAGTGCATCTCAGAGAAGAAAAGGATGAAAAACAATTCATATTGAACTATAGAAAATCTGACAGACAAACACACACAAGTCGGGCTGAAGCGCACATGACGTGGAGGCGGAAACCGAAGCTATTTTGTAGACCAAACTTCTGGCTCATAAACGCCGGCACGCGCGTGGCGTGGGAACCAGCGTGTTGGGCAATAAAGATTGTGGTTTTATTGAACACCTTTTCGCTACACTAGCACAGGTTAGCTAGTCCTGGTAACCAGTAATTTTTTAATCCGCTGTATTTGGAGGAGACCCGATTGTGGAAAATTTGGATTTCGGCAGAATTCCAACCAGCGATAGGAACAGATTGCTCTGACGCACCGAGTACTTCAATGGTTGAGCGGCAGAGCCGGAACCACGCAATGAATCCATAAATTTCACATTCAAATTCATTTATCCGCTGATCCCACTGCATCATTTGGAATCCACTAGATGATTCGGAGGACTGATTGGCAATCAAGATTTACGAACTATTTTTTTGCTGAAATCCACCAACGCCGTTTCCGACTGTTGAAATCTTACTGAAAAGTAGTTTGGCTGATGCTTCAGGAGAGGCTGAACTGTGAAAAATTCAGGCTTTGGTTGACCTCGTGTTGGCAACCCAAACTTACCAAATGCATCCGAACAGTATGAAGTGAACCTTGAGAATTACGTGCCTTCCAAAATTACCTAACTACATCAGCTCGTGCGAAGTAGTGAGTTAGCAAATAGGATAGTGCTCTGTGTTTTGATCTTCGGAAGACATCTCCAACCATATCGTGATCATGCTCCACTGTGTTACTAATCTTATTCCGTATGTTAGGGGTGTGGTAAACTTACCTATTCCAGCAGGAATTCGAAGACAGCCTTGGCATCTCGTATGCCATTCATAAAGCACAGACTTCATCTTCATTGGAATACTAGTCCCCGACTTCACGTGGCACTCGAGGCCACCGTTTTTCCATATAAATAAAACCATATTTCCACTGGTTTTGTCAGGTCGAAGATCCAGACGAACACGTGCGTTATTGGCAGGCTGCCGCTTTTGTCTTCTGTGTTGTCATGTCTTACCGTATCGTAATTTGTGGGTCTTGCACCCTCGATCTGAGTTGAGTCTATTTGTTCAAGATATCCATTTGAAGTATTGTTACTGACCAATACAAAACCATGTTTGCATGAAACCACGTCATTAAAAACTTTATGCCCCAATTTTGGACCCCCCCCCCGTATACCCTTTTGCTCCGTGTGCTTTTGTCGTTCTCAATTTTCTCCGAATATCCGACAATTTTTGTGCTGATGGTTGAAAGGCAACGTACCAAAAAAAAACTCAGCGTTACCGCTTTCTAAATGCTATGTGGGTGATCTCCTCATTGTTAAGCAATCATCACAAACGGCTGGTGACATAGGAAAACAGTTGACCACCTGTCATGGTAATTTAACGACTATCTGGGGATTGGAAAAGGATGGATGCTTATCATTTCCAGACATCCTCATCAGGAGCTATGAGCAGTGCATTGCGCACAGTTAATTGATTTCCTCTTATACCTTCTCTAGTGCACTGCTATCGTTTTCACTTTTCAATAAATATGTAGCATTCGTGTAAATGTGGAATGAAGAATCTCGTTCAAATGCTTGTTTAGGACAATGTGTACCACCTTTATTTTATAGTTCCCGCTCTATTTTACACTGAATAACGCCATTAACCTGGGAAGTATGATGAAAATGACTAACCACAAGAAAAACACTGATTAATTGGAACTAGCCAGTGATTCCACCTGTTTACGTTGATTTCTGCTTATTCTGATCAGTCTTTACCTACTTACAATCGGTACTTGAAAACCTCGAGTGGCGATTGCGATCAACGTTTTCGTGACTGCACATTAACAACTACGCTACGACAAATCACATTATCTTCCCATCGGTTAGCCATAATTGCAGTAAGGGGTCCTATTTGGATCCTTTGGCTGTTCGACTAAATACATACTCTTTGGTACGCCATAATGTAGCGAGAAGGCGTCCAATAAAGCACAATCCTTATTGTCCAAATCGCCAGTCACATGCAACGTGCGCTCTCTCGTTTATGAGTCATAATTCCAACCCACAACACGCCCCGGTTTCCGTTCACACGTCGTGTGCACTTCTGACTGGTTAACGTGTGTGATCGGCGACTTCTATCGGGGGGTTTTCTGCTTGTCATTCCTCGTCCGTTTGTCCGCTTTCGTTGCGCGATGGCTCGTCCGGCTGCTCGTGCTGTTCGCCATCCACTCAATGTTGGCCTTGACCGTATTCCAGCATCGTGTCGAGATGTTCTTCTAAATGTTGGAAAAACCACGCCTCCGATCTGGCCGTCTGTGGTATTTCGCCTGCCCTGCCTTGCCCGTTGGTCCGATCCAGTCGAGCGATGACTCATCCGGTCGCGCACGTTGTTCTTGATCCGATCGCGGCAGGTTTTCGAACGTACCTCCCCCCCACGTTGAGGTATTCGGCTGAGCGTTCGAAAACTCGCACCTCCGGCCTGACAATCCACCACAATAACACCTGCCGACTTTATGCTGTTTCTATCATCATTTCAACGAAAGTGACTTCATTCATCTTGTCCGTATGGGTTCTACATTTTCTCCCAATTTTGGTTTGTTCTAAACAGCTACCTAAGTAACGGACGCTTTTACGAAAATGATTCTTCCTCCCCCCTTTCGTTTATTCTTCTACCAGGTAGCGCTGTTAGATACCGTCTGTTTGCTGTTCTTCTGTAGTAAGACGCAACCCCCGAAAAGATAACAGTCTCACCTAAGGAATAATTTTTAGGGGGGGTTGGAATTTTTTGTACTGGATACCTTTTATGGTAAAGCGACCCTCCTTAAACTACACACGAAACATTTTTTTGTATATTGGAATGGGTCCAATCCCTCCGAGACCAGGCCAGCCTGTTTACACGTTAACCGCAAGATGGACTAATATACTGCATAATTATGACCGATCTTCTCAAATCGTTCTGGCAATTTCACATTTTATCTACGGTTAACAAGAATCTATCCTAAAACATTCACAACCGACTTAAAAACTGTGATTGACGCAACTCAGCGCTTTTTCAGTGAATCAAACCAACAATTCATCGAACTCGAAAAGTCTGGTATGGATTTCCTTGAGTTTTTTTGTTTGCAGCTTTGAGTTGGTGGAATCTACACAAACCTCCCGTATGTCAGATAATCGATGGAACTTGTGTAAATTATGTCCATGATAGCAGAATGTTGCTAATACGGGCATCCATTCGATGACCCGCTTTGTTCTTACGCCGTCTGTCTCACAATATGATTACGTATGTTTCTCACACAACTATCTCTCATTACTCCCAGTATCTGGCCCATCAAATATACGGACAACTACACGTACTTCTGAAGATCTCGTTGTTCTCCTCTCAAGACATTTTATTGGGGCTTTTCCTAGATTTCCTGTTTTTGCGGTGACCAATCTGCAAAAAGCACCAACCAGTGTGTCAAATTCACCGACCTTACGCCGAAGCTTTTCGTGACTGAATCGTAGTCCGTTTGTTGTCTTGGCTACAAGGGTATTTTAAAAACGAATGTAGATTCTGTATGACCTAAAAAGTGATTCGTAACGCGTAGACATTAGGACCACGTCTCTGCCAATTGTGAACTGCTGATCGGTGTATACGAACAAACAGAGACAGTTCACATAACACTGATATATCAAGCGATCCTGCTGTCAGGGGTTGGAGAACAACGATGAAAACAATGGTGTGACACAATACTAAAGAGAACAATAGTAACAAACCTCAAATGTGACTCTTCGTGAAAATCTTAACTGTATAGAACCATTAGGCTGCATAATGCTTTGTGTCAAGTGAACATTGAGCAATATAACTATCGTGGTTCGATACAATGCAACGATCAGATTGAAAACAAGTTCACTGCATAAAATGAAGGAAGCACTAATGATAATTTAGGCATCGCATCAGTAATAAACGAAGTCGTGAAGAGTTCCCCGAAAAGCGAGCTGTTCATTGGGTAAAAGAACACTTTGATGGGCCAATAAGAGATGGAAAGTGGCCCTAGGAGTTGGTAAGACTTCCTAAACCGTTCAAAACTAAGGTTCTTTGTTCGCATTTGAAATAAATCAGTATTTCACTGAGGCTTTTAGATTAAGCTGCCACACAGATTATATCGTCTGTATTACGCTTGTAAAGGATTAGCTAATGAACTACACTCTATCTTTGCCATAATGATATCAGCTAGCAATGGTCCTAGTGGTGAGCACATTGCTACTCCGTCCTTTTGACGGTGTAACTTGCCCGAGAGCTTAAACTGAACATTATATGTGCAGCGATAGAGTGACTGCTCTAGTTCTTCTACTGGTATTCCCACGTCGATATTATTACTTTCAGTATACTGCCCGCGAAACTTAATCGTTTCATTGAGTGGGATACTGGTGAAAAGAAATGTGAAATCAGACGGGAATAAAGGCTTTAAGGTCCTAACAAACTCGAAGGAACCCCTCAAGCTGTGAATCATTAGTTTTTCCTAACTGGCTCTAACAGCGTGGTAAGCCATTTTGGCGTCATGTGGTACGGAAAGTTGTACATATCTGAAATCGGTCGTAATGGTGTACCATGGGTAACCCGTGGAGTCTAGCGATTACGGTGCCTACTGGTCGAATTATTCCAAAAGTTGCCGAATCTTTCAAGCCTTTTTAATTCATACATTTGAGTGTTTTGTTAGTGCTTTCTCAATAACTGTTGTTTCGTGCATCTCGTTTTATACGCTAACGTATTTGGTTTTATCTTCCAATGACTCATTCATTTTACTCAAGTAATCGGCTTTATCTAAGATGACGATTCCGGGGCCTCCATCAAATGTAGACATTATTACATTCTCATTCTGTCTTAGAGATTTCAGGGAAGCCAAGTGCTCCCTCGCCATTGATTTTCGGATCAGATACTGATAACAAGACTGAACTAGGGTTACTTTGAGCATTTCAGCATTAACAACTGTTGATGGTTGGAGATCACTCAGATGATCATAAGGGTTTTCAAATTGGGTTTCTAACTCTAACTGTCTAAATATATCCCTAGGATAACCGAATTTCGGTCTTAGCGATAATACTTCGAGAGCAACTTTATCCAAGACCAAGGAAGGGAAATTATGTACGTATCGCTCGGGATTTCTTTGCTAAGCCATGTGTCCTTTTCGTTTAGAGCCAGATGTTGTAATGAGGTTCCCGTAACGTTAATGCTATTTTGTCTAAGGATGGTCCAGTAGTGTTTAGGAAATTCTGAATGATCTATGCATTCTTCCAGAAACGTGATTGAAACGTTCGCTTCCGCCAGTTGCGTACTGAACTTAATATAATTACTAAGTTCTTTCAGTATAGTGGGATCTTTGGTTTGCTCCAATAATTCGACTATTCATGAGAAGGAACGCGTAACAAACAAGCTCGTTTTCGCTGCTTCTCTAATCTCTGTTCAACCAATAAAAGAATGCTATTGTTGCGATAACATTGGTGAACAGAAAGTTGACTTCATGACTTTGGACGTCCAACACGTTGATTGTAGGCAGTGAGCGGATGAATTGGCGTCAGTTACACGATACAAAAGAACTTGTTCGTCAGTAAAGGGCTATCGTTTTGTTCAACCGAATATGGCAAACTAACAGTGTATGTTTGGATGTAGAACACAAGAAACAGGAGAAGGAATCGTAAATCATGCAGAAGATGTGGAATCGACTACCACTTAAACCTAACAAGTCAGAGTTAAACAAGCCAACGACTTGCGATCAAGCATGCACAGGATACCATTTCAACAAACAGTCACATCAGACTGTAGCAAGTCAAAAATGAATATGTTGGCAGTAAACCAATTGAAGGATAACTGTAGCCAGCTGACTGCCATGTTTCATTTGATGGAGAGGATCTTTGGTTGCATAGCCTGAGACAAATAGACACAACGTTTCCGCAAAGGAAACGAACCAGTTAAAGAGTCTAAAACTGGTTAGAGGTATGCAGACTATCCGAAAACTGTCATGGCCATGACATAAATGAAGATAACAGCATTTATTCTACGTCTACATGCTACATTATATTGTTCCTTTGTTTTCGAAACTACATGCATACGGACTCCAACAATCTACACTGGTCGACATTGTTCTTGTTTCGTAGCCAGGTCGTTTTCTTGTTTAGTACTTTTGCTAGTTGCCATCCGTCCTCATTCATCCTACATTGAATAACTAGTATTGATCTAGAACAACGCGTAGTAAACCGGTCAACCAGTACACAGGCTCTCCCTGATTTGTGTACTGCTCATTGTTTTTTCGTTATGTATCGGCCATTGCTTTTGCAAATGCTGTGAACGACTTCGTTTAGGAAGATGATCTGGCACTCTGTTTGGTTAGTCATTGATCACTTGCGTACGACTCCATGGCTTGCACGTCTTCCTCGCTGGGTCGTGACGGTGGGAAAACTTTCAGCTCGTATCATGTGCCTGGTGGCGTGTAACATGTCTGATGGTGTATGAGTTGTGATTGTTTTTTTCATCCCTAGTGCGACTCTGCCGTCCAACTTATTCTCATCTGTTCATTCTTTCTACACTGCAGCTTATTAACCCGGTCTAGTGTTTAATCTCACGTGAATTCGAATAAACCTGCCCACCTGCTCGCCACTACCATGTGCTCATCTCATTCTTTTCACTGGCGTTACTCGCACGACCCGGTTTATTTTTACTGCTCGTCGCCTAAACCCTGACTTTAACATTAAGCGTATTACCACGGAGTGAAAGTGAATTTCAGATTAACACTAGGGAAGCGCGAATGTGTACTTTTGAAAGGGTGAACGCAGTCTGTTTGATTCTCTCCGTGGTCCTTGCCAGTACGACTGCAATTGCGCATTATTTATTGGTCAACTGTACTTGACGATTCAACACACATTGGATCAAAAGCCACATAAAGTCCACTTGTTCTACTGATCCCTAACTAGGGTACCGCACAAAGTGCCCAGCGCTAGAGTTGACCAAAAGAGCCACACAGTGGTTTAGGCTCTATTGAGAGACGTACGTGATTATTTACAACGCTAGGGGGAAAACAGACTTAGTCCTCGCTCAGCGGGCACTTAACTAGTGTGGACCAAACGAGGCAAGCTCGTTTTTTCGTTGAATTCGGTAGAATTAAGATTCATTCGAGGCACTGACGTATCCGCAGTGTTGAAGTGTCATGTGCACGGCCAGTCTAGTGAATCAACTCTTTGAATACAACATGATGATAGACTGGAGGCCGATGTCCATCTGCTGTATGAATTGCTTCATAGGTTTCCGTATGAAACCACGCTATAGGTAAGCTCAAATACCGGGAACACTGAGCATGGAGTGCATCGCTTTATTGTTCCCGTATATTTTTCTACGTCACTCCTGAATTGTCCATTCGATCTACGCTCTAAGTCATTTCGGACATTAGTTATCTACTGTTCAACAAGCACCCCGTTCTCGTGACAACTAGGTCTTTCGTTTCCACCTTAGGTCGCCCCAGCCTCACGTTTTATGTGGTCACCGACCGTGTATTTTTGTACGTCTTGCTGATGAGCTTGACCAAAGAAGGCCATTATTCACACGGGTGGATCTCATGATCCGTTCAGTTGACACCGCCTCCTTGACTGTTTGGCGTGCCACAAAACGCTAAGTTCTGTTCTTCCCTGAAAAGATAAATTATCCCGTTTGAAAGCATTGAAACCGTACGTTCGATCGTCACTTAGTTTGGTAACAAGTTCGTCGCATGAAGAAAGGTATAAGAGAGATTGGGACCGGAACTTTAAAATGACACGTTTGTATGCGCTAGAAAACTGAAAATAGTCCAAACTTATTTGCTTCGTCCTACCAGTAGTTTTGGACCCTACCATGGGACGTTGATTATTGTCATTTTAAGCGGTTGTGCTAATCCAGAACAGCAATGTAAGCCAGAGTGGTATGTGCATGCAAGCTCGATACTTTTTTGTATATATTAATGATCCACTTTTTCTACTGTGGTAGACCTACTGCGGAAGTATGACATGCCCCGGAAGTACTGCTATCAATGAAAAAGAGCTGTTTGTCACTATGACTCCTTAAATGTACTTTCCGGTTTTTGCAGTTTCTTTATTTAACCCCGGGCACATTGGTTTCCAAGACCTCGAAGCCCGAATTCACATCTAACTGCGACTATCCGGCCAACTGGTTGACCGTAGAGAGTGACACAGCAACTGCAAAGCGGGCGCTCCGGTTGCCATGCTACATTGCTGGTGATCACCGCGTTTGTAGATGCAGGCATGCAAGGGTTGAACGCCAGCAGTTCGATGCAAACGTTGTACGCCTCCTGTGTGCAGGTGCTGGAGAAGCTCAGTTGCGTTTGAGTAGGTGCCTCATGTGACACATCACGCGCGCGCGCGTTTGTGAACTTGCCGGTCTCTGCCTCTGAAATTCTGCACTTTCTGGCCGTGGCGATGCCGTAGGCGCGAGCGCCTGCCGAGATCGTCTCACTATGATTTCATTGGGTAGGGACGCTTGCGTACGTCACACTACAACGCGGTCGTTACACATGCTCGCGCACTTGAGGCTGCATGTGCTCGTCTGTCACTTCTGCTGTAACGCGTGACATGTGAGTGTGCATGTGTCCGTCGAATCCAAACCGGCATCATGCGGCCTGCGCATATGCGATCTGTTGGCGTGGTTGCGAGGCGATCGATAGGTTTAACACGTGAGCCGTCATTTTGTGCTTACGCGTGTGCGCGTGTGTGTGTGTGTGTGTGTAGAGTGACCCGAACCACAGGCAGTAGGTGGAGTTGGTGGGCCAGTCGAACTATGGTTGTGGTAGCAACCGTGTTCCTTCTATTGGAAGTGAATTTCATTCTTACCGAGACATGTAGAACCTAAAAGTCTCCATCCCCTCAAAATCCATGGGCCTTGTGGGAACTGTGATCGATCACCGGGAGTGCCCTCAACGAACCGCTTGCTCAGCCCTTCGTTTGCACATCCCCCTTACACACCTGCAGCCTACGAGGTTCATACGATCAATGTTCATCATAGGTGGTGGCCTTCAGTGCGTTCTTGCAGTGATTACTGAATTTAACTTGAGAATGACCATACCTCAGGAATTAGACAGAAATGGGGTAGGTGCGTGATACATTAACGAACAATCGAATTCACCACGCAATTGCTCACTTATCCTTAAGGTAACCGCCACAACTCAATGTGTCAGCACTATTCCCTAGAGTGAGTGATTCAGTTGCAGTCCAAAATTACCTTCACAATCCCACCCGAGAATTGTGTACTTGCGGACGCCAAACGGTTGCGCCCACACACGACTGCTGGTGGCGCTAGTTCTGACGTTCGGTCACCCCAATTGCCTATTGGTCAGAGTGGACGCGAGCGGACGAGGTAGCCAATTTTTGAAAACGCCTAATTCGACCTCGCGTGACCGAAAAGTGGGAGTGCACACACTACGCTCAGTCGTTATGGCCTTACTGGCCTGCCGGAGCAGCCCCGGCTGCTCTGTTGCCCAGTATGATTTCAGTAGCTATTAGGTAGTTCAGGATTGGACCATGGGGTTCGTACACTTCCTCGTCTGCACATCATTTGATCAGATTGCAGGTACCTGTTGCTCTCTTATCGAGCCCAACAAGCTAAACCTCCAAATCCTTACAATACATGATCGCCTGTACATGGTTGCACTGATGGAGTGCGATCTTCTTGGACTGTCCCGCACTGTGGCCGGACAACATTGAGAGCGGTTGCTCTCGCGGTAGGCATTTATAACTGGAGTCATTGATGGCATGATCGAGATTGATCAATTCACTCCCTCCAAATCTGTGTTTTACTCCGTACTGTGACAGTGTCTACACATCATTGAATCATCCCCCTCCCATCCAACTTCGTGAGCTGAATTTTTTGATCCGTCAATACATTTTCTATCTTCCAATCGCTTTATAAGCCTGCCATCGCTGAGCATGCCGAACTCCATTGAGTTTTGCTGCATCGGGTGAGAGAATGAAGGACGCATGTGGATTAAGGTGGAAAATAACTACTGAGTGTGTGAGGTTTTGTTCATCAGCTGTCGCTTCCACGAAGCAAACACTGGCTGCAAAACACTTGCTTTGTTCATCGTCAATATGCACCTGTTCAACGAGTGTGCACGTCTGAAAAGTGGTTTGGCAGATTGGATAATTGGATGAGATTCAGTTGCGAAAATGCGCGACTTCGGGTGGATTCGAACCGGCGACTGAAACAACATGCCCCCAACGCGGCAAATGCTCTACCAGCTGAGCTACGAAGCCAATCCGGAAGCTCAGAAATTGTGTATGTGAAAGTACAGCTAGTCGAGAGCGCAGACCGTGCAATTTTCCTGTCTTACCAGTGACAAATAGACGACGCTAACTGCTCCTATGCATCTTTTACCCAACAGTTTACTGCGTACATATCTACGATTTTCCGTTAGTCCGAGACTCGTCCTGCTCTGTCCTCATCTTTGTGATTCGCATGCCAATTTAGGATGTCTCAGAATTAATTTTGGCTGTACATAAGGGGTCAGCTGATGTCCCGTGGACATCATCTTCGCTCTTTCAACGGGAGATCTAGTTATCCTGCAAACTCCTCATCTATGCATGAATGAACCAGTTTGGACAGGTTTTTTGATCTCTAATTGATTGCATACTGAAACGTGATGGATACACGGGAGAGGAGCTTTAGGGGCAGCGCCGCGACGCTAATCCCAGGCGAGTCATTTTCATCATGACAACAGCCTTCAGTCTAATGGGGTAGGTATCGTGGTTCGGGCCGCCCGTCGGCTACTTATGAGTGCCGATACTCAACTGTTTGTCATAAGGTAAAAATGTGATCAGTGCACCTACGACCGGATCAAAATCCTGCCTGTTCTTCGTGTATCTGACTTCCTCTGGATATAGTGAGGTGACGTACCACAAGACTAAGGGGTATTTGGAACGCATCATTCACCAGACTGATTTCTCCGCAGTTGTCACATGGGCTTCGGCCCCTATTTTGAAAACAGGAATGACCGTTGGTTAGCATCAGTCAAGAGACAACTTTTCAGATTCATAAAGTGTCTGAAGGATATTTTCTAGTTCATATGCCACCCTCTCCTCACCATCCTTCAAAGCACGAGGAGGAAGGAGGTTTGGTCCAGGAGTCCTGTTACGCCTCAATGAGTTAAGCTACAGAGTCACTTCTGCATCCGACGAAGGGCCCTCTGGAACGCAGTAACTGACCTTTAGGTTCCGTCGTCTACATGGTCTGATTGAGGCCGGCTGAACTGCTCCTCAAAATGACTAGCCCAACTGTCAAATCGGCGCGAATCCTCTTCCATATATATGGTCCCATTTACACCGACTCGAAAGCAAGTACAATCACGGATCAGGGGAAAAGTTTTCCGATGTTGCCAACTAGTGCCCACGGTTTCCGCGCATGTTTCTAATTAGATTACGCATGGGTTCTCGACGGTCGTGAAATCCAGTGACGCTTAATCGTAAGACTTGTCGACGTGACAGAAATCCTGTTCCAGCGCAAGCACACAGCTCCTTCGGAACATGTTCCTTCACGCCAAGCTTTCATAGCTGCTGAGGTTTGTTCCCAGCGTTCGTTACTTTCTCCCATCGGACTCGAATTGGGCTATTTGTTAACCAATGCTTTCCGGCAGAAGTTCCCTAAACTCTCCTCGCTGGAACTCCTGTTGATTATCCTGTGTTTATAGGCATATGATTTCTGAGCGAATGACGGGACAGAACGAGCATCCACAACAGCGTGATCGCTGTCTAGGTGGTTGCTCCAAAGTGCACGACAACGTTTGACAGAGTGGCGTCACCTGTAACTGACTGACTGTCCACGGATGATAAGCACACGGAAGTCTACATGCAACACAGTGCATTTTGCTGTGTTAGAATGCGGTGCTCAAAATACCGAGACCGTGAGATACGCACGGGTGTAACATTCTTTCATGGATGTCGATGCGTTGTACTCGGACACTAAACATACCTCCCAGCCGTTTGACTTCTGGAGAAAGACGACTAAACCGATCATTGAAATCGCCGGCTAGTACGACGATGTCAGAGTGTTTAGTCTGCCTCAGAAAGTCAGCGAGGGCGTCGTCGAACGCATCTTTGGTAGCGTTTGAACAACATTCCGTCGGGGTGTACGTCGATACAGTGGATATACGACGTTGCGTTGGTCACTTTAGCCGATGTATTGAGTCTGATAGCACTTAGGCGACTGTTTTACTGGGATGCAGCCGAACGTTGGGTTCGGTTAGGCTGTGGTTGCAGTGAATAAGACATTGATATCTGATTTTACTCTCTGTTGTTTGCAGTGGATGTGTTTGAAACTCCATCAGGATTTTGAATGATGTCGGACGTTTTTTGATCGTATTGGGTAATTCGTCGGCAGTCAGGCTCAGTCGTTGGGCGATTGGAGTGCTGTTTGTTTGAGGGTATCTGTTCCAAGCCGGTTTGTCGTGATCTGGAAGACAGCAGTGTCACACATGTGAAAGTGGTTCTGTTGTGTGCCCGAAAGACCATGCCTCACCATGTAAGCACTCTTGTGTAGTCAGTAGTGCTACATGCAACCCCTATGAGTGCATTTGCTTTTCGTTTGACTGCTTCCATTTGGCCTGTCTGACAAGGTTGCACCTGACAGGACCGACGTCCTAGTTGGCATTGCGGTCCGGACCGATGAAGTGCAGAAGCCTGACCACCTCGTCGAGGTAGCAGGATAGGTGAGTGCGACGTGTGACCGAACGCTTAACCAAACACTCAACACGACGTATATGATTTCATCCAAACGACGACGAACCGAATGACAATATGGCTTGTATTTTCTTCCCTGTGACCTTGTTCTACGCTTATATCCTTTCACGCTACGTCCATGTCGAATTAAAATTGAATGTAACCACTATCTCTGTCTGCGACGTAGCGCTCGAACGTGTACACGTGAGGCACACGCTACTAGCACGCGCACGCACGCCAACACCAATCCGAGTTGTATGGAACAGCTGGACAGCGTGCGCGTTGGGCTGTCAATGTTGACTTGTTTATAGACGGCTTGGTTATCAGAGGCCACGGAACAGCAGTTGTACTCTCGACTGGGGATGTCTTTAGTGGCTGCTGTGTCGTGTCTCTGAGCTGACCGATGGAGCACACAAACTGGTAGGGATGTCATTGTTGAGTCCCATGCACTTGACATCACAGAAGTGGTTATAATTGGTCTACCTCTTTGGAAATATCTCGCATAGTAATAAGTAACAAGTGGTTTCGACTGTTAACACATCGTCCATGTACTGACGTGTCAGTAACAATCACGAGAATAATTGTTGCGTTTACCAGTAAATTTAGTCAATGACTCGAAAAGTGGTTAACCATAGGTAGTCATGGTTGATGTCACAACTTTCGCGCCTCAGTAACTTGGCATATAGGAACCAGGAAGAAGCGTCAGAATGTTATCACAAAACTGTTGCATCTTTCAGAACGTTTTAGGACCTGCAACTCCAACTACCTGTTTTTCTACCCGCAAGTCATTTTTACCAGTTTTGTACCTGGAGTCTCGAAAAAAATCAGCCATGCTTAATGTCGAATCCGTGTTTCATTCGAGCGTGATCGTGCGGAAATGAAAATATTGACTTGATGTGGACCTTGACTGAGTTCGCATTGGTTTAATTCATTCTATTGTCAAGACTGTGGACCACCGGGATAGGGTACAGGGACTTGGGACTGGATCAAGAGTAGATACGGATGTCATGTTACTAACTTAATGGGCGGTCCTATATCCATATATATATATATATATATATATATATATATATATATATTCATAAATCTTCTGTCGTTCAATAGTGTGGCATTCCGACAACTAATTGAGTACCGTACGGTTACATGCATTGTCATCTATATATATGTCTATGCCACGAGTCAGCATTTTCAACCATAGCTTCTTATCCCGAAAGATTCCGCTTGTAGCACTTACTGTTTGATGTTTGATTATCGCTCTGTTAGCGTTCATAACACCCTCCGTATGCTTTTCGGGAGCTTTCGAATGATTCATTATATCTCGTGCACCGACTGGGACAGGCTCAGAGAGACATTCAGCAACACGACCTTCGTTAGCAGTGTGATCTAACAAATCCTAGACGTGTTCAATCCAGTTAACAACTGGTGCCCTAGGTGTTCAGAGCGACGTTCCAAAATTTTCTAACGTCAAGGAGTTCTTTACTGCTCGACAGACGCGTATCTTTTCGTTGTCTTCTTGCAGGCTTTAGTATCTGGAGTCTTACATCGCGTGAAACGGATGAGTTGTTGCACACTCCCGTTGGTCTCACTGCGTTTCTGAGGATTATAAATTGACTTCCTCTGTTCCTCCAAATGGCATTGCACACTTGAATAGATCCATCCTTGCCCTGAATAACATTTGGGATAAAATGTCGTACAGATCGATCATAACTGTTCTACCACACTCAACTGCGGCCACTGACTAGGTAGCACGGGGGCAAGACACAGTATTACATAGCCCGTCACATTTGCTACCGTCTGTGAACTTCGGTCAACGTTAAAAGGCAACGTAGCTGCCTGACACACCTCTGAGTCATTTGGATTTTTCTGGATCGACTTCGGGAAAACACTAAGTCAAGACAACGTTGAAACTGTTGCAAGCGGCTTCTCCTTCACCATCCGCAACAAGCTTCATCATCATCTCTCTCTGCAATGTTTCCTCTTCATCTGTTTTCTCCCCTATTTCCAATATCCCTAACAGGAAGACAACTCTTTTCCTACTGTAGCCTAGGAACTAATCAAAATTCGTGATTTTTCGCCTTCATTTGCTCACTGGAAAAATGCTGATGGCACACTCATTCTCGCCACTGCTGGGCTTTGCGTTTTCTTGTTGCTGTCCAACGTAATGGTGATACTCAACTCAGCCCGTTCTGCCGATCACCAAACTACACATTTGATATGATTCCATTTTATAAAGGTCAGCGACAGTCCCGAACAATAGGAGTCACAAAGTGCACACTCACGAGCGGCATGCTGTGATCCCTCCCGGAAGTACACTGCATGATACAAATTACGTGTCTGATGTCGCCAAATGCCGATGTGTGATGGCAATAGGCTATGCTCGAATTGACGGCCACATGAGGTGCCTACACGAGGGTGACGCTCCTCCTATCGGGCTGTGCAGAAAAATTCAGTCTGTCAACTTCATTGTGTTTGGTTAGAATGTCGCAGTCTCGCAGCCCGAGTTTTCCGCCCATCCAGGGAGCCATCAACCGGCTCGTACATGTCCTCACATTCGTTGGCAGCTTGTCAGTCCATGCATTGGAAACGTTGATCATAGTATTCAGCTTCCCCCCTGTTAAATTTCGTGCTTGACGTTTCTCCAAAATCTGTGCAGTTACAGCCGGTTTGAAGAAATCAGATGCGATCCAGAAATCTGTTTGACGTTGTACGCTTCTTTTGTCGTTTAATTTATACTACTTGCTTAAACACAGTAGTGACAGTGGGAATTGCTTCTTGATCGTCAGACAGATGCTTACCCGGACACAAAATCCCGGGTGCGAACTAGTCCACGCTAATTCCAAGCGAAAGGCTCTTCCAGAAGGATTACTAAAAAACAGGCTGCTTAGTCGACCTAGGTTAGCGAACGAGCTGAACGCTGCTGTCAACACAGCCACGCTAACCGACACGAGGGTACACAGAAACATCTGGTCAAACGGTTTAACTCCATCGTCACAGTGTTTCAGCCACCACGACTCACGATCAATATCGCCTGGCTGTTAATAAACGTTCTGGCAAACGTCTCAACCTTAGAAAGACAACGCTGGGCTATGGACCAGCATACATCAATGAGTGCTATCATGACAACTTGTTCACCAAACGATTCACGAACAGGACAAATATGCAAACCAGTGAAAGATGCAATGAAAGCTAACAGTTTCTGGTCTACCACATCATTTGTACACTGTAACCTGATGTTGCATAGCCGTGCTACTAAAACGCTAAGGGTCGCATGGTTTCTCAGCCTCTATACCTAGCGGATTCTAGTTCATATCAGTAGGTGTTCCATTGTAATCATAAATTGGTACCATGGTGTAAGCAGCTGGTTACTTCATCAAGATTGATGTGGAAAACTCGTACAGAAGTGTTGCTCACTTGGAGATGCTTTGTTCTCCAAAAACTTGCTCTTTACTGAATGCTTTTGTGTGCAGTTTGGAATGGACGAAATATGATGTTGGAAACAGATCACACTGGTGGACCACAGTTAGGCGGATAATATGTCATTCTAGAATATACAACTACCAATGCGGTGACACTTCTATATTTCACAGATGAAACACATGTGGCATGTAGATATTGTTAGGTAGCATTAGCTTGATGTACGTTTGTCTTCAATGTTTCACGAAGTCACTACCTTCTTGTCCGGAGTGCTGTGTTATCTACCGTGTTGTATTCCACAACAGTGGAGCCAAAACATAACCTTAGTGGATAGTAGATGGCAGTGTAGTTGCTCAGGTTCCGCATATCGACCCGAACCGATTTAACCTACTAAATGTACAAATCTGCCAATTACCACTAGGGACATGCTGTTCTACGGATAGGACAGTATTACTGTCACAAAAAGAAAGAAGTAAAATAGTGCATTAGTATCTAAGCCATATATATATATATATATATATATA
>QNGE01000741.1:66896-88328 GCA_008508345.1 Paragonimus westermani
ATTTCGAGTATACATATATATACTCGAAATGTTGCCTACAGTTTTGCTCACACATGCATTCTCCTTTAGCATAGCGACAGTAGGCGTTGCAAAATAATTTCAGATATTGCATTGCATTCCAAGGTTAGGGGCATTCTGAGTTTCATCCATATTTGTCGACTTTTTCCGCAAACCGGGCATCTAACATGGCCCCGAAGGTAAGAATCTGGTGATCTTCAGTCCGCTCCACTGATCCATGGGTGCACGAATGTTTAATTAATCTTCTTTCGTACACGTGGAACATAGTGCGGTCCTGCAGCATCTTGATTTGGTACAAACTACTGATGAAGCATCTGGAGATAAGAATGTATCGGTTTGTAAATGATTGTGCAAAGTAAGATGTTACCTGTACCGTTCTCATCAAAATAAGAGAACAAGATAATCCGTGTCGGAACAATTGGCGCCCTTTCCGACTAATATCACGTGCCAAATAACACTTGACCGTATCCAACAGTCGAAGTTTCTGTAATCGGGTCTCCCGGTATGTAGTTACTTGTTTTTGAGTATCCAGTGCACAGCATACTTTAATGTAATACATTCTTGAGCAAGCAGACAGACCTGTTTAGAGGCTGTTGTTCACACATCGTAGAACATTGGAGGGACTTCACAGGTAACCGGTTGCTTACTCAGATGCCTTACATTAATTTTGCTAGTGTTCTCTTCTACACTTTCACCACAGGTTGCGTAAATAAGAACCAGTTCAATACGCTGTTCACTTGTCAGATTACCGACACGTCGTTCTTTTACTTGCGGTCCAAGAGTGTGATCTGGCTTCAACATAATTTCTTCCAGATCAAATTGTGGGCTCAAGTCGGAGACGCTATCATTCCAACACTCAGTGGAATGTCCCGACGCGGTGGTGAGATGGTCAAAGCCCGCATCGGATTGATTGCGGACAACACGAGCGACCAAACGAGTCATTGCTCAATGAAATGGAGTCAACGGAGGGGATATAGCAAGCTAAAACACAACAGAAAGCGTCGGCCAAATGTACAGAACCGGGGAGAAATGCACACGATGTTCAACTGGAAACCTCGCTGAGTTGTGGTCCATGAATGCGAACGTGTGAGTGGCGTAGGGACATGTGAACTGGACAACAAAGATCTTGCTTTTCGCCATACCCAGGTAGCAGGTTACGCAAATGTCCTAATTCTACAGTTTAGGCGGTTTGCCGACCGCCCATTACGCCCTGGTGTGTGCAGACTTGTCAGCTGAGCTTGTCCGAAATCCAGGTCACTGTGGTTGCCGTGCTGGTCTGAGGCCCACAGGTCGATCGATCGTGCTGCATGTCCAGCTCAGCACGATCGCCTGGTTGACGCATCGGCAATATGTCACGCCGATCGGGCGGCACGACGCACTCCCAGTAGGGTTGGGGAAACAGGTGGGCGTGAAGTCATCCGGTTAGGCTCAATCCGAATCTCGGTTGGCTGCCTGGGTGCAGTCGCCAAACAGGAGCTATGGGTGCGGGCCGGTAAACGTCTCCCTCGCTTATTGTGTGTACTAAAGGGCTTAAAGCGAATCAGGTTGTCATGCTTCTAATGTTCTGTATGGTTTTGCCTGGTGGATTCACGTTGGCCGTTCAGTCTGGCCCCCACCTCTTCCTGTCTATCCTCGCTTGATTGTTCTGTTTTAGGGGTTCATTCACTGAAATAACTTAGTTGGATGTGGCACCTCCCTATTACCGTGACATACACAGTGTTATAGCTTCTCCCGGTGTGAATCCGCTAGAAATGACGAGTATCGTTTTCTCAATGAGGAAATGTACTGTTCAAATCCTGAAACTTGTTAAGTTAGCCACGAGTCAAGAAACTCTTTCATATAAGGTCCTCCCTCCTGACAAACGTCACTTCTATCATGCGTTTAGTTTTATCAGAGAAGCGCGGTGGGCTATAGAGAACCATATACGTATTTTTCTAATCTCAATGCTAGTTGTCTGGTTTATCGCTCGTAACCTATGTGATTCGATTCGCGCTTATTTACACCTGTTTCTCACAGTTTGGTCTGCCATCCATGAAGGTGTAATGGCTATCGTAGTAGACAACGAGAATCTTTGTGCCGAGGACATGGAACCGTATGTGAACGAAGTGAGTCGGTCTCTCCGTTTGTTCTACCGTTGCTTGTCAGGCAATTTCTCATGTCTTCTCCTTCTTCACCGTTCTTTACATCATGTTGTTCATGTGAGTGTTTTTCATTCCATATGCATACAACACACTGCCCTTTGTGAATAGTATTCATCTCAAAGCCTGCAGATGGGCAGTTGGTCCGAATCGAGGGGAAATTTTTTGATTCTCACACGCACGAATCTATAGGCCAGGCCACCATCAATCCAGAAAAAGGAGCCACCATAAGCTCCATTTTGTTGTGTATTCTGTTGCACATTTAACGGACCACGTTCTACTTCAGAGTGCACTCTACGGGTTGCCTTCCATTGAACAAATAATTGACGCAGAATAGATCAAAACGGCATTGGTATTGGCTCCTTCAGTTCTTGAAGGCTGAATAGGTACTTAGTGTGGTACCAACGGGAACAAAAGTAGACAGATCTAAGGTAACAAAATCCTCACTTGTGATTTCCCCATGTAAATCTCGATTTCACGAAACCAATGGATAAATTAATGCATGATGTCGAGTGGACATGACAGCATAACCAGCACAACTCGATAACTAGTGAACTATGTAGAACGGACGGTGCACTGAAGGTGATTAAATTGTTACACTAATTAGGAACGATGTTATTTCGGAAAGAGCGAATCATTCTGTGGATAACAAAACGGGTCAGTAGACCAATAGGAAACCGAAGATGACTGGAGGTTAGCCTGATTGCCATGGGTACCGTGCAAAAATAAAGTCCGCCTACAGCCATTGGAAAGTGGACGGTTCATAAACCACAACATACAAAACGTGTGACTCAGCAAGGAAGCGACGTGTACGTTGCACATAAGTAGTAAATAGATGAATTACGCCAATTGTGCAACAAAGAATTCCTTTGTCAATAAGGAGACGGTTTAGTAGAGACCCAGCTGTAAAAATTCATAGCTTGGACCAGATTCGAGCCAGCGACAGAAACAGAATGTCCAAACGCGACAATCGTTCTACCAGCTAGGCCACGAAGACATCCCGGGAGCTTGGAAACTTCGCGTTTGGACTCCGTTACCTGCTCGTCTCCCTATCTCATGGAACCACCGAATGATCCGAGGGATCGACTCCTCCAGCTGGATTCCTCAAACAAACAATAGCTATTCGTCGTTGGGGGTTGGGGGTTGGGATGTGAACATGGGGAAATAGAGGCCGGATGAAATTGTAACTTATGAAGGGAACTCTAGAAGCGGCCACCTAGTTGAGCCTAAACAATCATCTCGTTCAACAGATTAACAAATTGAGGTCAGACAAACTCAGCAAATTTCAACAAATCACCACCTTCACAAAAAAATTCACAACGGGTTTCAACAAAACCAACACAAACTTTACTGAGAGAATGGCTAATCACTACAGTGTTGTGCATTGTCACCTCGTGGCTCATCACCTTCATCATCACAAGCAGCAATACATCAGTGTCACACATCGATGTTCATGTGCTATACAACTAACTGGGGAACCAAACAAAGGCGAATGGGAACTAAGTGCTAAGAAGATCTGTGTTTGAATTCCGACTTTTAGCGTCAGGGTATCTTTCAAACAGTCAACTAATGTGTAAGTTAAAGTAAGGCATCATTGGTAAGACAGCTCTCTTTCTAAATTCACTGCCCCACGTCCTTTGTTCCACTTACTTCGGGGACAACTCGGACAAACAGCGATAACATTCATATCGCTTAGGTCGATTAGCTGCCATCTCACCTGAAGTCTGTAGCCACCGGGCGTGTGAGTCGTCAGACACCCAATCTGGCGGACGAACCCGATCTACGGCGGCTATTTCTTTGACGGTTGACCTCATTTCACTACGCCAACTTATCGCATATCCGCCTCACCCCGCGTCAGTCAGTCAAGGCATCGGCGAAAAGTGCTCAGCAAGACAGATAATTAGCTAAAATCTATAGTAGTACATGTTTTACCAGTCTACGTCACTGAGCTCTCAAAGATTGAGTGGGTGAACTTGTTTGGCACAAACCACTAAATATTCGCCTCCTGGCTTCATCGTTGTTTACTCACGGGTGCTGTCCGATGCGATCAGTCGAACACAGACATCAGTGATAATGTGTTTTTATAGTGTTCACACCTACTCTGAGTGGTCGAGTTACGCAGCCGTAACATAATGCGGCTCGTATTCGTTTTATGTACGTGATCCTTAATCCTCAGGGAGATACCCCGTTGTTGCCACAGCAATCCTAGATTAGCGAATACTGCTTTAACAAACTGGTCAACAACTTCCAAAACTTCATTATCCAGCGTTAAATCCACGTAATTACAGCAGTTTGTAGAAGCATTTTGCACTTTGTGACTGCAGAGCACNTTGGCCGGCGGTATACATGACGCTGCTCCAGAATTTGGCGAATAGTGAAAATTTTATCGATATATTCTCGTCGGGGATGAAACCGTGCCTGTTCTTCACTGATGTATATCTCCCGTATTGCAGTGAATCAGTGCCACAACCCCTGTAACGGCCCACGTCAAGCTAATTTCCCTATGGTTTTCGCAAGAGCCCGGGAACTATTATCAAGTAACTCCAGCACATAGAAATGTTCTCCGTCGTCCACAAAACTAGGAACAACCGAGTGAAGACATCCCAACGCCTCCCCCACCTTCTTTGAAAAGTGCCGACACTAGGTCATCTGAGCCAGCAGCTTCCCACTTGAGAGCCGAAATGCAACTGTGAATCTCAGTTTTAGTGGTTGGTCCTAAATCTACCGACCAGGATGCAACATTGCAATTTCGTGACGTTAACGTAATAGGTGCAGGAGACCAGCTAAAGTGATCCTCAAAGTGTTCCGCCTAGCGCTCTAACCTTCTGGGCTCACTATGGATGCGTGCCGTTTGATTCTCTGATTTGCTTCACTGACAGACGGTCGCTTGGGACCAGTAGCACGGATAAGCTTGAACGGTCTGTCAGTGTTCTATGAAGCAAAAGCGGTTTCCATTTCCTTGTCTTTCTTTATTGGCCAGGCCTGACGATCGACGATCAGGCTGACTAAAATCTATATTTACCGATATAGCTCATGAGTTTATCGTGACTCCGATCAACGGTCGGTGTGCTATTACTAAGCAACACCTATAATCTTCAAAAGAGCTGAAGTTAAAAAACGCTGTATTACTTAGGCCAGATAGGGGTTCTGGGGCTGTCATTTTAGACCAAGATGCCTATGTGCAGAAGTTGTCAATATTGAATGACCAAACGAAGTTTCGACAAATAGACAGAGTGGACAAGGTCACCGAAATAGAAGACCGCATCGGGGGACATCTGCAGCTTCTCTTCCATTTGCAGGTTATTGATGAGGTGACTTATAATTCTCTTAAACCATGTTGATCGGCAAGACCCCAGTTGCACGGCATGCCGAAGACCAAACCTGGGATGCCTCTTAGGCTAATTTTGACAATGACAAACTCCCCATACCATAAGTTGGCGCACTGACTGGGCGCTATCCTAAATCCACTGGAACAAAAGTTTCAGGCACATTCCATTAAGGACTCTCTCGAATTGATCAGTGACTTGGACAAACTTAACTAAACTGATGTGTTCTGTAGATGTTCAGTCATTGTTCACGGACGTCTCTCTGCATGAAACAATTGATTAAATTTGTGAGCTCGTCGAAGTAAATTACGTTACATTGCCACTCTCGACCGATATATTGAGAGAAACTTTTCTGCCCTACACTGAGGATGTCAGTTTTCATTTTTTCGAGTCCTATCGTCAAATAGAGGGAGAAGCCATGGAAAGTCCGCTGGGTCCCATCTTAGCGAACCTCTTCTTGTTAAGAATTGAGAAAGAGCTAGCTGCGGAGATAGCAGGCTTGTCATATAATACAAGCGTTACTTCGTTCACACATTGATACTCAATCGATCCAAACAGGTAATGGACAACTTGGTACAACGCCTAACTAGTTGTCATCCTAATCTGAATGTTACGTGTGACTTTGAGACCAACAACCATTCCTAGACATACTCGTAAGTTGCCGAGAAGACGGCTCGATTAGAAGAGCTGTCTATAGGAAATCCAAGTGGTCCGGTCAATACCTAAACTTCAACAATTTCACATCGGCCCAACATAAGCGAGCACTAGTAAATACGCTGTTCACGCGCGCAAGACGAATCTGGACTCGGGACAGTCTTGCACGGGAACTAGACTTGATCACTTTTATTTTACAGTCTAATGGTTACCCTAAAAAGTTCTTAGAAAGGCACAGCACACAAAAAGCACCGTTCGAAGAAGTGATCACTGCAGAAAAAGAGGGTTTACATAGAGTTACTCTTTAAGGGTAACCCCCTCATGCGGTAAACAACACAACGACTGAGAAATTCACTTGGACGAACATTTAATGCGGACCCAAAAGCCACCAGTGCCTTCATTCAAAGGGGACCAGCCTATCGGTACGACATCACATTGTGTTTACCAAGTTACATGTAACTGTGGAGAACGTTATACTGGCAGAACCGACAAATGTCTGGTCTCCAGTGTGAAGGAGCACTTGTTTAAATGGGTTCAAAATTCCGTGTTCCTGGAGAACGGCCATGTTGTGGAAACACGTAAACAGCCAGTTTCATCAGTCGCTAGACACTTTCTGGCCACTGATCACACTATCGATCCAGCTCGTACACTCAGAAACCTGTTGCGTCATTTCAGTTCAAGATCCCTGAGGTTCGCTGAAACGGTAACAATCAATCGCCTCAGGCCAGCTCTCTGTGTTCAGAAATGTGTTCGTGAAATTGACTCTTCACTGCACCTAGTGACTTATCTTAACGCGCTTATCGATTATCAACCCCCTGAATTGTGTGCTATAAAAAAACCGATCCATGTTATTTGTAAATTTGGTACTGATGAGTCAATACAAAATGCTTACATCTACCAGATTTCGTGTTCTGTTTTGTTGAAACTTCTGAAAGGAACTAACTGTTTCAAAGACCAGGCTATTCTTCAACTTCCCGCGGATATCCATCCTAAACTTGTTGTATGAACTACCAGGAGGAATCTTTCGTCTGACATCTAGCGAATCCAAGGAATTCTCTGAGATCCCACGTTCGTTCAACCCACAGACCACCGTGACGCATGCCACAGTACCTGCTTTTTGAATACCCTGCGAGATTTGTGTCTAGCAGCTATTAGGATCTTCGGGGTGAGAATTTCTGAGGTTGTATTCTGGGCTAGCTGGGCCACTCTTTTACCGACGGCATGGTCAGTTTCTTAGCAGCTAGCTTTCGTGGTCCATGAGGACAAGGCTCAGAGAAAGTAAGAATGATAACGTACCAATGCATGGTCTGAATGGAATTGTGTGCTCCAATAAGATAAGAACGACAGTTCTGAATGAAGCTCCACCGCTTATAACTAACAACTATGTGGTCTATCCAAGACCAGGCTTGGTGCGAAAAAGAGGGACGACTAGTGTGACGCTGGCGTGCACAACGTCTAAAACTGGTGTTAGCTAAAAACAGCTTATGCTCAACGCATAGTTGCAAAAGCTACTATCAGCTGTCCGAGCGATGTAATGCTATCCAAAACCTGCCACTTGAACGAGACGTGGATTCACCAAGGCGGCCGACTAGGACATTCAAAGCTCTTCCAAAATGACTATGTCGGAACCATGTATCGAGCCGTAGGAGGGTGGCCAGATCCAGGTAAAAGGATCCCTTGACAGTGAAGTTACTGCGGTCAGTTGAGGTATAAACAGATACAATTAAGGTTTCTGAAGATTTGGCGTTCTCACGGGGATGACACGAAATCTACTGCTGACAGGAACTCGATCTACCGAAACGGATGCGGTCTTTTGACTAGGGGTATACTTACTTTAGTCTAATTAACAGCAAAGGCTTGGGATCAGAGGAATTGTACAACAACCACTTAGTACAAGGTGCAGGTCCATTCAGTTCGGTGTTTTATCTTCCGTTCTGGATCATAATCTTTGAAATCTTGCAGATGCCAACGTCTAATTGGTACAATGTCCAACCGTAGGCAGCCTGTTGACCTAACTGTGAAGTCACCTACACTACTTTGCATTCCAGGTGTGCTCGAGGGACGATGGGCACCGGACTCACTGGGATTTTTTGTTATGATTGGCTGTTTGTGTTGGGATATACAGAATAATTGCCCCAAATGGGGGTTTGGATCAGTCTAAGGGTTACGTTTGATGGAGCTGTGGGGAAGGAGTCAACAGTAACGTAATTTCTGTCCACTTTGTTGTATGAAGCAGATGCGTGAACTGGTCAATGCAGTATAGAACTAGCATGTTTTCGCCCGTCCCTCCTGCAGATAGGCCTATCTGGTTCATACTGCGACACGGACAGGAGAACTGGTGGCTGCTTGCGTTGTGGCCTGAACGCAGGAAGAGACCCAGACCAATTGATTCGAGCTGGCCGAACCCAAAATATGTTGAGATCAGCTCGGGTGTAAAGCAGGTGCCACTGATGGCGGTGCATCGTAACGAGACACATCAATGTAGTTTGTTGGTCAGCTGTACAGGGCTGCTGCAGGCACTTGTTGCGATTTTGGCGGTTTTCTGAACAGTAGTTCGGTCAAGAGACTACCATGTGTGCTTAGAAATGATAGTGATGTCAGGTGCAGTATACATCTGCAAGTGGATTGAGTGGCTGTTGAGAACCGTCACGAATTTCCGGGATACAACAGTGTTGACTTGGGGCGCGGCTAGCTGATAGCGGATTTGAGCGTTGGCTAGAGACCCGGCCTCGAATCGGTGGTGGAGACAGGGTTGGCGTCGTTCAACCGGACTTGAAAGACTCATCTTTGTTTCAATGTTGGCATCGGTTCTGTCGGACTGAACACTGTCGATAAAAATGCCAAGCGTTACGATACTGGCGGAGAGTTGGTGATGCCTTCTTTTGAGGCAACTCATGATTCCTCGGCGATTTTGGATTGAAGGAAGCTACAGCATACGTTTAGTTAGGAGCCCGCTCCAGATTGTGCATTATAACTCTATCGTGCGTAAAACTGCGTGGGTACTTATACTTTTCTGCCAGCATCTGCAGTGTCGCGTGCGGATCCCGGTGAACGTTTTGTCATGATTCCAGTATGAAAATCGGCCTCCTTCGGGGACGTGAGGTTGCAGTTGAACAGCGGGCACTTGAGTTGAGCTTCAATAAGAGTACCCAGCTGGAACAGCCGATATTCGCAATTGAAGACGCCTGTGTAGGTGAATAAGTCTTTGAACTCTTGCGTGGACCATGTAAAGGGATTGGATTTGACACTCATCGGTACAAAATTAACCAGTGATTCGCAGAAGCCTACGGCCAATCAGTGTCGACAACGCGAGGAAACTGGCACGTCAATACAGTGGCCAACTCGGATGGCACGCTGCAGTAGCAGTGGATGTTGTCACAGTGTAAGTGCATCACGTGTTAAAACAGACGAGCCACAAACGGATCCGAGCTGACCTATAGGAAAGCCAAGGTGTCGACACCAATAGTAATTCCTCAGTTTACTGATGAATCCTGTCTATAAAATAACCAGTAGAAGCTCAATAAAGTTGAAATTCACTTGGTGCCACAAACTCTGCTTTCGATTTCGTCCCGGGAGGCAGCGACTTTTCAACAGACTACTGCAGGCACTGGTAGTGTGTATGGGACAGGGAGGAGAACCCTCGGAATATCTGGGTCACTGTCTCTCATCAGTGTCTGTGAAAGGGACATGCTTCGCGTTCTTTAGTGAGGTGCAGGTGGAATACCATTCGTGTTCCTCAGGACCGGTTTTACGTAACACCAGCCTAGCCCACCACGCATTGTCCCAACAATCTATGACGATATTGAGGAGATTCTCTTATCATCTGAATCAAGACCCGAACTTAAAGTCGGCTAAGGAACTGACATTCGGATATACCGTTCGAGGTGCGGTCCGCGGACTGTGGATCGTCAGCAGATGACTGGGTGACTCATCGGTGAATCGGCCAACTTTGCAGTGTGCACTACCAAGAAGCTTCATGTGATGCTGCATCATCGATTTTAGAACATCCCAAGCCCCATCCCCGTGACCATTTGTTACGACTAGCAAAGGGAACGATCCAAGCTAGCGATCACGGCACGCCATTTACATGACCCGTTCAGGATTCCATGTAGGAGAAAAGGATAACGGAACCCGATTTCCGGGATCGACTAGTCTCCAAAATGCTCCGATCCAATACAACCGGTAACGCAGGATGACGGGAAGAAGACTGTTCTCTAAGAGAACTGTGTTGATGTGCTCATTGACAGCGTAACTCTGAGAACACGTCTGTATGTATGCGGTTGTAGTCCAAACAAAAGGCACAAACGTAAACGGGCCGATCAGGAGTAAGGGAACACGAAGAGGAATAGATATGGAATGGTGGTAGATATAGTGCAGAGGGGTCGGGAATGTTTGCAAGAAGCGAAGCATCAAAATGTGGCACTGAATTGAAATTTCCAATAGAGAAACAATGGTTTCGGTTTTCATCATAACAGTAATAGAAATTTTTTGGGGACCGATAGGTCTTCCGTAACACCATCATCAAATCGCTCTCCTTCGAAATTCATCACGTGTTTCCTCTCACCCACCTTCCTTTGACTGTATTGGTCCAAATGATTTTGTTTCTCTCTATATGCAACACCAGTGGCTACAACGCCTCCCCCAGTCTAAGCCTACTTTTCTATGCTGTGTACTCGTCCATGACAGCTTCCGTGCTCTGCTAGTATTGAAACCATCCGTGTTCGGTAATCTTCTTAGTCTACGCGTTGATGTATGAAACTTGGATGCGCGCTGGATAACTGACAGTGAGGAAAAACGGTTCGCGCACAAATATCTTTCAAGCCTCTTGTGATCACCATGTATTTCCATCTATCCAGTTTGGTCTTCCTCGATCAGCATGCTGAATCCGATGACGGCCTGTTGGATCTGGTGACATTTTGATTCAATGAGACTGTGGTTTCCAGCAAACGTCATCTAATTGTTCAGTACTATGAAAGAAGCAACAGGAGGAAGTCACTTCATTCAGTTCGTCTAAGTGAAGGTTCAGTCAATGCACAGTATAGGTAGAGGCGCGACCAGTCGAATTCTACAGTCGTACCCCCTCTACTGTCAGGTCTCAGTTGGCTAATCAGTTTCAGCTGATCCCTCCAATTTGTGATGTCCGTGAGCGTACAGTGTGCATTTCTGACGTGCGCAGACTGCGCTTTGGGAACCACCTAATGCATCTTACCATCCGGAAGAGTACACTCAAACTGCAATGCACCCATAGCCGGCCAACGAAATGGCGACTTAATCCACTGACCGTAATCCTGACAGCACTTAGAGACCCTTGAGCCCCGAATGTGTTTGACGTGACCGATAGTTAAAAAATTCCACACCGAGTTGTCGTACTAGGGCCCAAAGGGTTTTGATCCGACAGTAAACGATTTATGTCGAAGAACACACCGTTGTTGACAAGACGTCATGATGCGACTGGTTTCAGAAAGGAGTGAGCAATATCACTACTGACTGAAGAACATGTTACAATAGACATATTCTTTTTGGTTTTTAGTGTTACTGCGTGCTTCATTAATGTGTCGAAGACTTAGAACAGTAAAAGACCGAGCAATATGGGGTGATCATATTTCATCGGAAAAGTGACTTTCTTATGAAAAGCTTATCAGTAGGACAATAGTTCTATTAACGTTTGTCACTGTCTGTGACCACCTGAGTTCTGATTGGCCAGTTTGATATTGTAATTTGCGGCTTTGGTTCAATCGTTTCGGCTATTTAGGTTCGATTCGTGTTCGAACAGATTGTTTCGACCGTGATACTTATAAACAAAGCCAACGTAACAGCTGGTCGCTCCACTACTTGGCTTGCGTTGGCGGATCATAGTTCTGCTTTTGACACCGTGAACTTCCATTAACCGCATCTTCTTCAGCTGTGATGTTGCTGCAATTCAACCTAGTGCACGACGTAACGGCCTGGTGGGGTAGTTGATAGCGTTGTGTGTTTTAAAAGGTATACGGTGGAAAACTGGAAGTCTTAGGTGCAATCATGTTCATTTTGCTCCTAATCGATGTACACTCCGTTTTCGGGGTCATTCAACATTTTGCACACGGTTTTGCTAAATATCAGCATACACATTTTTCATGTTTAGTTAACAGTTAGTTAAACGTAAAATAGCATTGTCATGTCATTTGGCGTCTGTCTGCCACCGGGTTGGCAAACATGTCACTGCTGTGTTCCCATTCGAGATCACTTGGCACGCTGTGAATTGACGTTCGTAAGATGTGGCCAAGCCAGCAAATTCTGTGAGATGAGCTCAGTATGCTCAAGGGTCGACAGTTGTAATCCGTTTCGAAAAGATGTCGGCGAACTTCGTCACTGTTGATCACGGTGATCCTACCACAAGCCGGTAATGCAACGGAGAAACCTCCAAGCGGATGGACCAGGTTTCGGAACGGTACACTAAGACTTGCCCTACAGTGCCATTGCACATTTGACCTTTCACAGAAAGACTGAAATTATGCCGACGTCACAGTGGCCAGAGTTGGTAAACGCCATCAGAGTGTCTGCTGTGCCATTTGTGATCTTATCAGACACTTCTTCAGTGCTGATACAGCTCCCAAGGTACATGAACGTCTCGGCTACTTCCAACTGCTCACCAGAAAGGGTGAGAGCAGGCACAGAGTTCTGCCGATCCTGTGATAACACATTATGTTTAGTGGGTGCCAAGGTCACATCAAACTGACGGACTGAAGCTTCTAATCTGTCTAAGATGCTCTGGGCCCCCTGAGCCCTCACATATTGATGTCTTGAAGTCGAGTGCTTTGGAGTAAACCCAAGTCATCATATTCACAGTCTATCAAGTCGCACTGTAGAATCTCGGTTACTACAAAGTTGAATAAAAAAGAGAAGACTGGATCAGCTTGTCGCACTCCACTTGATGTACTAAAGGCCGGTGATACGCTGTCATAATCTTTAACCGTGTGCGAGATCTAACAGTGAATGGCTTCCCTGATGTTTACACACTACTCTGGCGCACCCTTTCTCGATAGGCAGTCCCAGAGTACAGCTAGGTCAACCGAATCTGATGTCCAAGAAGACAACAATTGTTAACGTATTCTGTGAATGACGGAGTTCAAACATCTGACGGAGTGTGAAGATGTGATCAGTGCAGCGGTGGCCAGGGCGAAACCCAGCATGCTGCTCACGTTCATGCTGCTCGCTCATTTCGTTTAGTATGCGACGTGCAATGGCTACGAACAACTTTGACGCAGTAGGAATCATGCTAATAAATCCATTTGTGATTTACATACAAACTGCGTGAGCCCTTTTTGGAACTGGGGATGATGCAGGCGAAACCTCAGTCATTTGGAGCGGCTTCACTGCCCCCGAGTTTCTGGAGCAGAGCCATCAGCTCTATAGCCAAGACTGGACCTCCGTCTACAAAAGGGCCGGAGAGAGTTCGTCTGGACCGGGTGTCTTGTGAACTTTCACGAATTCGGTATCACGCGGGACTTTTGTTTCCGAGGGCGGAGGACTGTCAACGGACTAATGAGCACATGCGGAACCCAAATGCTTAGTCATTGGCGCGGGTGACCGGCACTTGGGAGTGCCAAGCCCAGCGTCCTAGACGCCGTTGCAGGTTATGAATACGTTCATCATTGGCTTCGTAGACTGCCTCGCCAATAGCTGGTTTCTTGTCACCAGTTGTTCGGATGGGATGTAACAGGTTTTAAGAGTTCCTGGTAGCAGCTGCTTGTCTCATCTGGATAGTACGCTGTGTTCACCGGGCCTCGCGAACTGATCTATGCTTGCTGCTGGATGGAGTATTCTGGCAAAAGTCACGAAGTTCTAGCGATCGCACAGAAACAGTGATTTTCTGCCAAACGAGCAGTAATACAGTGCGATACAGTACCACTCTTATGTATTGCGTACCGTATGTACGCACAGTTTGCCCCAGTGTCATCTGGAGGGTGGCGTTCAAGACTGGAAGTAAACGTACTCTGATAAGTAAAGAGTAGTTGTATTCACGCCAATCTGGATAAAGCAGTTTGTGACGACAAACTGGCCTCCCACTAGAACGCAGAGCGAACTTGGTACATACCAGTACATGATCAAGAACCACGCAGATACTCATGATTGACTTACAGTTCTGCAAACCGCCACGTCACCGATGACTGGTGGTTATGTGCTCAATCTGTGTTCACCATTGACTGGACGATGGACGTCACCAGGTGACGCATTGACGCCTACAACGTCGAAAATTAGCGCATATCAGACACTGGCCGTTATCAGCACAGCGCTGCAACAAACGTTCACCGTTGTCTGTTCGAGGGGTACCGTAAGGGTGCGGTCCACCCATTTCATGCTCGTCAGCGCTTATCCTGTATGCTTGTGCGTTCAAGTTTCCAGCCAGTGCTACAACATCCGTGCTTCGCGCATTGTGCAGAAAGTTAGTCAGCTGATGTTGAAAATAATTGCCTACGTCTGGACTACAGTCTGTGAGGTCATATTTTGGTGGATTACCAAGCCGGAGGTGCGGGTGCTCCAACTCTCGATGGAATACGTCGACAAGGTACGCCCAAAAGCCCACAGCGAGCGGGTCGGGGCAGCGCGAGTGACCGGACGAGCCACTGCCCAACGGACGAGGAATGACAGGTGAAAAACGCCCTGACGGGAGGCGTTGGACACACACAAACCGGGCCGAAGTGTACACGACGTGTGAGCAGAAACCGGGGGGTGTTGTAGGCCAGAATTATGACTCAAACGCAAGCGAACGCGTAGCGCGGTGACCAGCGTGTTGGGCAATGAAGATTGTGCTTCATGGGACGCTTTTTTGCCACAATATGTCGCAACAACAAACAGGTAACGCTTACCATGAGCACCTCCCAATGCCCTATCCGTACCTATCAGTCCGACTGTGCGAGGATGGTTGTTGACGGGTATTCAATCAAGCAGCGTCTTCTCTGCGTATGTACTTGGGCAATCCCAACACCGGCCTACCCAGTGGCTTAGGCCATAGGGCCTCCAGGCAATCGCATATTGTACGCGCATAGTGAAGCGCCTGACGCAGGTTGAAGTTATAGCACTGATTTAGAATTCTGAAGCCGCGTTTCAGCAAGACAGTAATATGTCAATGGCGCGGGTATCCAGAGTACTTACAGTAGCTGCCCACTGACGTATTTGCATTAGTCATCGAACGCTACATTTGGCAAGCTTTAGTGGTGTTCGGTTGGCGAGTAGGGGTTTGTGTCTGTCAGACAGAGGAACTTTAGTGTTTGACACATTATCATTCTGGTTATGGCTTCCATCACGGACAGAAAACGAGGTGATTCTCTAGTGTGTGTCCGAAAACGAAGTTGGGGGTTCACTAAGGAGACAGATATTTAGCAAAAGAGTGAGAAACGAGACGTACTGATTAGGTAAGGTAGAATGTGACGAGGGGGCAAAACCAGTCGCCCATACCTCGACTTGAAAGTTTGCATAGAACGAACTAAAATTCTAATTTGATATACGTTCAAGTCCCGTTAACAGTTAGCCGAGCGTAATAGTATTGTCATGTTATTTGGTGTCTAGATGTTCGAAGTGAAGTAATTTAGAAAGTCGTAAGATTGAGAGGGTTAACCACTGAAGCCATTTGGAAAGAGTTAGTAGCAAGTGGCTTCTCTGAATTGCTCTAGGTTGTTTTGCCTCATCTCGGCATGTTCGCCACAAATAGTTTGCCGCAGGATATTTTGGACCTAGACTCATCCATACACGCTTGAGAGTCTCTTTCAGTTCCACCATGTGACCGTGAATTCTAGCAATGCCGTGTATTTGGTGTGTAAATAGATTCCACGTTCTCAGTCGTGTTTAGATTAGTATTACAGGCTAACTACTCTAATACATGTAACGTCTAAGAAATTGTTTCATTGAAGGGTTGTCTTCTGCTCATGCGGTTTCGTAACCGACGACAAAATTCTGTTCAACCTGTTGCCGTAAGAATAGTCGGTTTTATCGCTGTCCACAATACCTACTTTTCACATGTTCGCTTTTAGAGTATCATTCGAAAACATTATTGATCGTCTTTCATTAGTAACCCTGTTAAAGTACATTTCATTCTTTCGTGTCATTATCGCGGCTATCCAGATTCGAATTCATTGTACATATTTTCACTGAGATCTGTATAAGGTGTGGATAGCTATCAACTTTACACTAACCATCATTAATGAAACCCTGATCCATCCATCTTTTAACAATTTGGGCATGTTTTTGTCGTCCCTGGGAAGAAGTTTAGTGCTAGCGTTGATTTCAGGTTTGAATAAATCTTTGTTGCATTCACCACCAATCGGAGAACGTTGCGTTGGTCTGACCAAAATCAGGTTGAGGATCATCTCTGTTTGGTGACTGTCTGACAATCAGCCTGAAAGCGTGAAGACACTGAGCAGTATCCAGTACCTTGACGGGTTCCGTCGTGTGGACATTGAAACTGGAAAACTTTCGCTCATAACGCGATAACTTGTTGTTCCGAGCCTCCATCTGACGAATCCAGACAAAGGCGAAACCGGTCGTGAATTCTATTTTACGAGTAACTATCACGAAATGCCTTAAAAGCGAAGCGTAGTTCATAATCCATGAAGTTGTCCAGTTTACCATATTAATCAAAAGCTTACACAAAGGTGACAGATCCGAACTTCCGGCCTGTTACCGCTATTGTTGATGAGCTAAAGCAAGAACGGAACCGGTTACAATGAAGTGTCGGTTTCTCAACCGACAACTAACTCCATCATCGTTTCCGCTTTCCACTGTCTCTCTCTCGTGTTTTTTCGCCACTTGATAGTTAAAATCTACTGGTCCAGTTCACTCGCAAAACTTTGAAATGGTCAACCTCCCTACTAGTGTATCAAGTCATACCGCATGTCATCATCTACTCGCAGCTTTTTTTGTGTACATACGAATCACCCGGATCGATCACAGTCACATGTATCAACACACACATGGTTAACAACTACTGACATCACCTGTTGGTGAATCCTCAGAAACTGCCACTCTATGATAAACGGCTATACTGTTTATGTTGACTTGATTGTACCTGGTAGTGGAATGCAGTCAGCCTACCGATTATTCATGATGGCCTGGGTATCTAGCTCTTTGAACTGATTTTGTTACGTGTTATCAAGTATACACTGCAAAAATAAGAATGATACAATTTGCACAAAATTGTCACTCACGGGGAAGTGCCCTGTCCAGGTTGGGAGAAAAGAAAGAAAAATCCGTGAGCGCTGCTAATAGACGGTTCCTTTTCTACACACAATGACGGCTTCAACAGTTCAATAAGAATTGAAACTTAACATTACTGATTGCACACTATTGAGCACTATTGAACATAGAATTTCACTGTTAACCGCCACTCCTCTGTCGCTAGTGATGCCAAGAGGAGGAGTAGTCACGGCTTAAGAATCACCGAGACGATTGCAGATTTCCCTTCGAAAAGAAGCCCAAGAATCGAGTTTCATTATTGATCATGCTCACTACTAGTGCAAATCCCCGATATGGGTAGCATTTGAAATCCGGTTCACGTTCTCACGGTACGGCCGTGTTGACCACCGAGCTGTTGACATCGCTAGATGATTTGAAAGCCCGAGCAATGCACACAAACAATTGTAGCTTGGCGTCCAGCTGTGTTGCTTTAGTTGTGCTCATGGTGTTCCCACAGAATTTCCGTGGCTTTGAATTCGGAACTGTATGCTTCCGATTCACAGTTCTAATTCGTAAAAAAGCATCCACGTCATCATAATGTACCTCAGTGTAGTGTACAGTGTCGTATGATACGATTAGAGCATGCGGAAACTGGAAGTCAGTTATCGACGGTGAGGAGGTCAGAAGCCGAATACGACTTTCGGACACATGAAAGTGCACTACGCGTGACATATTACCAAATGAGATGTCGCTACACCATGGCAGCCTTGCAAAATAGTGTTTGCGTTCGTTACCCTGTATTATCATAGACTCTGTAATGGATGTCTTGTAGTAAACAGCTTCCCAGGCCGAGTGTCTTTTGTGATCACAACAACTGGTGTCGTGACAAACGCGAGGGTGAAGCTACCCTGGCCACAGCTGTTCAAAAATGGAGGCATCCGGACATTCCTGGAGGACTTCGAGGACGTTATCGAGGTGGTGGTAGTCAAGGTCGACCGTGGAAATCTGGCTGCTCTGCGGAAGCCAATGAAGAGAAAGGCGAAGGCGGTGCTGGACTCGGAGCGGAAAGGCCGTACAGTTGTGGAATGGGCCACTGCGAAGGAAGCACTGATCGCTGCGTTTGACAACTCGGCTGACTGCCAACGAGCCATGTGGTGGTTCAAGGTGGGCCGGCATGGCCAAGGGACGGACCTGTTCGTGTTCACTGCCTCTCGGTAAGGATTGCGGAACAGGACATTACCTGGACTGTACCAAGAGTCCCGATGGCACTTGCTGACGGGACATTTTATCAAAGGTCTCAGGGTGGTCGTTTACGACCAAGTCCGTGTTGCCTACGTCACTTGACGGGTGTAAACTGACGAACTCGCGAAGTTGACACATGAGTTGAGAGCTGTGTACCCGGCCTCGGTGGATTTGAACAGCAATACGGACAAGAAGACAATGGAAGAAATGCAATTGGCAATGAAACAGCTGGTGGCAAGCGTAGCCGCTCGGAGAACAGCATCCCTGTGGGAAGACAACCAAGTGGGAAAACCCTGCCACAGGAAGTGCCGTAACTGATAGCTTAGGTGGTACAGGAATAGCGTTACATGGTTTTTCTCTTTGTTGGACTGGTCCACAATTAGCGAGAGTAATTGCGAAAGATTCCATAAGTATGTCTGTTGACGGGAGGATACCGCAGTGCCTGGTCTGTGTCAGGTGGTTATTTCCTTGGTTGCTTTTAGGGGAAAGCAACGCAGAGAACTCCAAAATAGCTGGAGGCGATAACCTGCTAGTTGATGGTCTATGTGGGTGCGGTATGCCTATTGGCAGGTATACCATAAGGCACTATTTCGTTATCTGTAGAAACTAGGCAAGCGACTCTTGCAGACGGTTTTTTCGTTGCAACTGATTGATCTGTGGCTGGAATTTATCGGCCAGGCACGGTTCCCTGAAACTCAACGATTGAACATCAACCAAATATGCACGGCCACAACACCCATTTACACAACCCCCTTGCTGCAGCCCAGGGTCGAGAAATACGCTGTTATGCACGAACGACGACTATTCGTTTGGTCTCTGCAAATAGATTGTATGCAACTTACCAACAACGGGAGAAGTCCGTTGCCCCGATCCCGTACGATGCCGGTTCATCCTGAAGAGGAAATGGAAAATCAAATACAGAACATGTCGGGTGAGGGTTTTTGTCGAAGAAGTCTTCGGCCCGTACAACTTGCTTATTTTCTCATTATGGAAATTCAACGGCCCATACCACTTCGGTGTGAATTTCGGAGGATTGGTTGAGGTAGCTTAGGAAACCGATGTGCTACAACTGTTCGTCGTCGACCCTTTCTGAAAGCAGCAAGGGTGAAGTTGTTCGCGATGTTGAATTTACGCTGTAGATACTGGCGGGTGGCATTCGTGAGAAAGCCGTACTCATAGTAGCCGAAAAGCAATCAGTTGAAGCGCTTGTCGTATGACTTATCCGGAGCACCATCCACATTTTGACGCTTGATGGTTCATGTGGTAAGACGACTGTACGATGTGGCAGTATATGAAAGTGATATTGTGACAGTACCACAAGATCGAAACATGCCGTACACCTTGACAATGTCTTAAAACGTATTCAGAATTCTGGACTTCGGATTAATAGTTACAAATCACAATTCGGACGGCCGTTGCTGGTGTTATCGAAGTACGGGGTTGGTCAATGTCAATTCAGGAAGGTGGCGGTGAATGAGTGTTAGAAAAGCCTCGGCTCCGAATTTCAAGTGCATACTAGGGCGGTTGCTGGGTTGAACGGGACATTGCGATCGCTTCGTAAAGAAGATTTTATCCCATCGCATCATCATCGTGCGAGCTCCTCCAAGAAAGCAAGAAATTTGAATGGACCAACGATGTCCAAAGGGCGTTCACACGAATGCAACAAGAAACGAACGAACAAGAACGGATGCTTAATCTCCCGAATATTAGGGGAGCGTGTGTTTTAGCGGCGGATGTCAGTGACCGTGGCAATCAAATAGAGCTACAGAGTCCCAATGATAATGGAGTAGAAGTATTCAGTCATTAAAAAGAAATGTTTAATAAGCGTCTGAGCACTGGACAAGAAGGACCGTCTCAGTTAGATTAAAAGTTTCGTGTGGTGGTGACCCACTATCCAGATACTTTTGCAGTTTGGCGAACTCTCGTGCGTTTTTCAGGTTCTGACTAATCAACCTCGCTCCTCTGCCAGCTCACGCACATTCATCCATCGGTGTTCTCGGTGTTCCATGATCTGCAATAGTATGTTCCAATACGATCTTTACACGCTAACTGGGTATGGCAGCTGCTTTGATCTATCTTGTAAAACGTTCCGTTATGACGACGATGTGTTGGTTTCCATAAGTGGTTGCCTGGAAGAGGCTCATCACGTTCACCGGCCATAATTTTCTAATGTTACTGGCTGGGAGTGGCTGAGTGAACTGTTCGTTCGGGTAGTTAGTGCCCCTCGGTAGCTGACATTGTTGGCACATCAGTAAACCCTTGGGTTCACCAGTTCACAAGTTCGATGACATCCCGTATGATCCAGCTGACGACGGTTCTTCGCTAGTGTCCCCCTCTTCTGTCGTTATTACCAGTATGCCTATTCTTATCCACATTTGGTGCACTAAAACTCCGGTACCGTTCAACCGCAAGTTCGAATTACACATTCTGAAGGCTTTCACTTCTGCGGGCTGTCCTCCAACAGAAGGTAGTTCATCAATTCCCAGATCGCCATATTCATCCCTTCTGTGAATTGTGACTTTCCAGGGTCGTTCTTCAGCTCATTGCTGCCAGCTCTAAGCACATCCTTGTAGACCTTATCCTTGTGTTGTGCTCCGGAGAGTAGTTCAAAAACAGTTCTTTCCTCCAAACACACGACGGAATGTAACTTCGTACTTCGTAGTCGTAATGTGGTGGATTGCCAGGTCGGGGGTGCGAGTTTTCGAACGCTCGGCCGAATGCCTCAACGTGGGGGAGGTACGTTCGAAAACCTGCCGCGATCGGATCAAGGACAACGTGCGCGACCGGATGAGTCATCGCTCGACTGGATCGGACCAACGGGCGAGGCAGGGCAGGCGAAATACGACAGACGGCCAGATCGGAGGCGTGGTTTTTCCAACATTCAGAGGAACATCTCGACACGATGT
>QNGE01000741.1:108261-149007 GCA_008508345.1 Paragonimus westermani
TAGAATGTTCAACCTAGGAGAACGGGTGAAATATCGAGACCATCGGAACACCGGTGCCAGCGGGCCAGGATCAAGAAAACTTTTGCCTAAATGGAAAGGTCCGTATTTGGTTATATCCAGACAAGGCCCAGTATACACGATCAAGAAGGACGGCGAGACGAAACGAGTGCACGCCAGTGAGTTAGCAACGTGGCACGAGATGCCGGCGCGACGAACCAGAAGATCAATAATCCGGGAGGAAACACCGCGTCGATCGGAGAGGATTCGTCGACAAATGCGAAGGAACCAAGGAACCTCAGAAGGGGGAGGAATGTTATATAACAGGCAGTTTCGTTGTGAGTAGTATACTACTCACAAGTAGTGTATTACCCACAGGCGACATTCAGGAGCAAAAGGACAAGCCCCGAACACGACGGACAAGAAGAGACTATCGGAACAGTGTGTACACGTTGTGTGAGAACTTGCACCAAGGCGAATGACAACGTACTGTCACTCAATGTATGTGAATGCATGTCTGTCGTGCAAATGAGTGTACGCGTTTGTGATTTAGTTTTTGACATGACCTGTGCGGAAGTTTGCGCAATAAACCAACTTGTTGGCCAATCGTCTCTTGCGGACACAACAATAGGAAATCCAATTCTCTTGTTTGATTTAATTAACTCGGCAAATGTTGGTTCCGAAATTAACGCGGCTGTTCCCGTTAATTGCGCCCAAGACAAACCAGAAAACGGGTGCCAAAAGCAACTTTGTTCTGTTCCGACAACGTGTGCGACAAGAAGGAAATTGCATGATATTTACAGGGTGCGTAGTAACCCACCAACATTCTCAATCGAAAAAACTGAAAGACAGATGTGAAAAAGTTAAAAGTCACTAAGCCACCAATGAACATGGCGGAATAGAGGCTGGGGACTTGCCGTCTGGGACGTTCGGATTTGGGATTGTCCGGTAATTGAGTAAGAAGTCCAGTAAAACATGATTTGGGGGACCTTCTCCTTTGGTCTTCAATATTGCTCGCTTCCTAGTGTCGACAAAGCTTTCAGCCTACCCGTTTGTCTGAGGATGGTAAACTAGAGATCGGATGTTTTGGGTGCCTAGCCGTTGGCAGTAGTTTTCGAAGGTGTAAGTGAACTGAGAACCCTGGGTGTCCACTGTGAAATTGTTCGAGCACCTGTCGTTGGAGGGCTTTTGTGACTGCTACTATGTCGGTGAACATGACGCAGTCGTCCAGGATCGCAAGAGCTTTTCGATGATGGAAGTATTGTGGAACTCATTGTGTCGTCGACGACCAGCGTAGCACTGCTCCAGCCAACCAGGTTTTTTCGTCAGCCGTCCTTAATTCTACAAAGCCGTTCAGCGAGTTGACGGCGAACACTCCGGAAAGTGGCTCTTTCACTTTCATTCCGTGAGTCCATTGTGATGATGGCAAACGCTTCATTCTTCCTCCACCTCAAGTTGAAAAACAACTGCATTGTTGTCGTCGAGCTAGTCAAGGGGCTGCTGGCTCTCTGGATACCGATCTCCTCGATGGCTGCTTCTGTGATATGTTCCTTGAGATGTTGCTACACTCCGTCAAGGGTAGTGGATACGGTCGTCTAAGAGGCGACCGGCAGCGGCGCGCTAAAATACACACACTTCACAAATTTCGCACTGTCGTACGATCACGTACTCACGTAAATGGCGAATACCATTTTGTGTGTGAGTCCACGTCGTGACATCGCTTGCATCCAGCTGGAATCTGGTGTTTGTGACGGCGAGCTAGTGGGTAGCACATGAGTGGGGCAGACGATCAACATTCTGGTTGACGGCATCAATGTCGTGATCTCCGAAGTCTCCTGTCTAAGCTGTCGAATCGCGCCCAACTCGTGCGCTAAAATCAATCAGGACAAACAGTCAGTTTCTTATCGGTGCAGAACAGATTGTGGCTGGCAGCAGACCATGGCGGTGTATGCCATGCTACTTCGTGTGTGAGTAGTATGGTGCATACTCTCGGGAACTGAAGAGCAAATCTTAACGCCAGGAATACGACAGACAAGAAGCGACTTATCCTCATTAATCCGGAGCCCCGAGTTGTTGATTTATTCTAAGACCGCATCCAGGTGGGCAGCGTTCTCCGCTTCCGTAATTGTGTATAACAATATCATATCCATATACCGCCGCCATCCGATCCGTTTACCAAATGAACGATCAAACGCCGAAATTTGAAGGGTGCCCTGAATAAGCTAAACGGCATACATTTGAACTGGTACTGTTTTTCGCCCACTGTCAATACGGTTTCCCCACGATCTGGGTTTGATTGCCACCTGTCAGTATCCCGTCGTTCGTGGATAGCTCAGCGTGTTTCTCAACCGTGGACTGGAACAAAGGGGCTGTATAAGTGGATGTTGTGGCCGTGCATATTCGGTCGACGTTATTCAATTGCTGTCCTATGGGTATTAAACAACCGTACCTGGCCGATAACTCCGAGCCTTAGATCAGTTTCTTGCAGCGAGGAAACCATCTCCAAGAATCATTTGCCTAGTTATCGGAGACACGATGAAACAGTCCTTCCACGATGTGGCTGCCAGTACGCAACCCGCATTCTTACAGGCCGTCAGCCGGCAGGGTGTGACCTCCAATTTTTCTAATGATTATAGATGTAGGCTCCACTTTTTGCTCTCCCCACGAGCAGTCAACGAAATGGCCGCATCCGTAGCGACCAAGCACTGTTTTATCTGCACATCATCATCATCATAGACAGCAATACATCCGTGGTTCACACTAATGTTTAACTGTCACACATCCATGAAGAAAAAGCAAACCCTATATAAGAAGAGAGAAAGAAAAAAGGGGGGGACGGGAAGGGACCCAACTACTGAAAATAACTACGTCCATATTCAAACATTCAACATGAAGGTGCCTACACCGCGCAAACAAACAACCGAGCTGCAAGTGAGAGTAAGGCGTCATCAGCAAGACAGCTTCCTTACGGCTTTCACTGCCCCGCGTCATTAAATGCACTCACTTCACAGACAACTCGGACAAACAACGACAACATTCACGCCACTGAGCTCGATTAGCCGCCATCTCACCTAGAGTCTCCAACCACCGACTCTGTGAGTCGCGAGGACCCCAGCCCGGGAGACGAACACGACCCACGGTGGCCAACCCCTTCGTGAACGACTTCATTTCCCTACGCCAGGTCATTGTCTGTCCACCTCGCACCTTACACCAGTCGATCGCAGTGTCAGCGAATAGTGCTCGGTGTGGAAGACGACTAACTGGCATTCTTAATACATGACCTAACCATCTAAGCCTGTGTAAACGTAGAGATTGGACAAGAGAACTCGTCTGACAATCACTACCAAACACCCGCTTCCTAACCTCCTCGTTACTTACGCGCTGATGCCACCCGATACGAGCGATTGAACGCAGACATCGGTGGTCAAATACTTGAAGACGGTTCACGTCTTCTACCCTGAGCGGCCAGGTCTCGCTGCCGTAAAGTAATACGGCCCTCACCGTTGTCTTATATACGCGACCTTTTAGCTCCAGAGAAATACCCCTCTGTCGCCAGAGATGTCTCAAATTAGCGAATACCGACCTAGCCTTAGAGATGCGCGCTTCTATTTCATTCCCTACACCTCCGCCGTCGAGACTGATGCAGCTTCCCAAATGTACAAACCTGTCAACAACCTCTATGACTACATTATATAACATCAAATCTACGTGATCACAGCAATCCTGCAGAAGCGCTTTGCATTTTGAGGCTGCAAAGCGCATTCCGAAGTATTTTGCAGAACGCGACATAACGTCTAGCATTGTTTGTGCTGATTGAAAGTTGTCAAACAGCAACACCTTGTCGTCAGCATAATCAAGATCAGTCAGCCTTTCACTATGTAGGCGGTCCACGCCGGCATCTGGTGAAAGCCGGAGACAATCCTTCATTATTTCGTCTATGATGAAATTAAACGAAAATGGTGACAGCGGACAGCCTTGACGTACGCCTCTGCTAGTGCTGAAACTGTCAGACAGTTCACCGTAAACCCTAATCTGAGCTGAATTATGGGAATAAAGTGCCGACAGTATGTTCACATACTTAGTCGGCACACCTCTGTGTTTGAGGGACTCTAGAAGTGTAGATCGATCCACTGAATCGAACGCACTTTTATAGTCGTGAACTACAACAAATGTTGGCCGGTGATATACATGATGTTGCTCCAGAATTTGACGGAGAGTAAAAATGTGATCTATACATCCCTGCCCGGGGCGAAACCCTACCTGTTCTTCCCTAATGTTTACCTCTCGAGCTGCGGTGAGTCGGCGGAATATAATGGATGCTAGAACCCTAGAAATGACTGGGGTCAAACTAATTTCTATATGGTTTTCCCAAAAGCACCTGATACCTTTCTTGAATGCGGGAACTATTGTCGAGTGACCCCCAACCTCAACCTTTGTAATTACAACCGTCCTCTCAATAAATCCCATTACCAGTTGACCCGCTCAACAAGAGCACCACTCATATAACACTATTCTCAGACACCCTAAACCGCTGGGTTGGGCAGTCCTTATTCCAGTATCTTTCATTACAGATGAAACAACCTCCTTGTCTGTCCCTCCTGTGTGATATTGTTCTCAGTGCAGCTAGTTTCGCTGTCAGTCGTTCCATTGCCCTCCGCACTCCTCCTGATGTCTTCTTGTCCGCCTCGTCGCTTGCATCCACCGAAACTACAAACGTAACTCCCAACTTCCGCGCCAACTTCACAAGCTCATCAAGGTCCACCCACCGAGCAACATGAGCATTGTGCATTTGATCATGAACTGTCGTCAGGTGATCTTCAGTAGACGGCTGCACCAACAACTGTCGTCGTCATTCTTGATCCAATTTTCGTAGCCCCCAATCCAGTAATTCTTGTAGAATGACGGCGAGCACAAACGGGTCCGCTCGCAGACGAGGGTGCATTTGGTACAACCTGTTGTCTCGCACGCGATCCAATGGAGACCGTGACACATTATGCCCGTGCACTAGCATGGATAAACGTTTGAGCCAGGAGTAACCATAGTAATAGATTTTCGATCACTCGATCAGTAACCACCAGAACGAATGCACACAAATGACTCTGTTTGTTTACTCTGATATACTTCTGACTTATCTGCCAGGATTTCGTAGAACTACATCTTGTTCTCGAGTTAACAGAGGGTTTCACCTCCGGCTAATTCCTATACCTACACTTATCTCATGGCTCACACCTTTTATTTCGTTTTTGCTTATGGTGCACTTTGGATGTGTGCTTATTTTTCTGGTTGATATCTGTTGGTGTGATTCAGTTTTCTTTCCTAGATAAATTTGCATTCACTCTAGTTTCTTATCTGGTGGGCTGATCTCATTCAACTGTGCTCTAAAGGCTATCACCCACACATCTCCTGTTCTTGTCTCTTCAAATTCACACTGAATATGGGACGTGTGAGCGAAATTAACAGTGATTCAGTGCGACCCACTTGTGGTTCATAGGCTTCTGTTGGCTTCGGTCATTGTAGCAGGCTAGTTCAAAATCGGACATTTTTGACTTCTTCCTGTTGTATAACAAGCAGCCTCGTTTGTGAGTAGTGTAGTGCGTATATTCGGAAAGTAGAGGGTAAGTGTCAACGCCAGGAAAACGGTGGACCAGAAGCGTCTATTGAAATAATGTGTACGCACTGTGGAGAGTGTGTCACCAGAGCGAGTCGTAACGTACTGCTACCCAATATGTGTGAATGCACGTTAGCCGTGCAAATGAATGTACGCATTCGTGGTTTTGTGTTGTACCATAACCTGCATGGGAGTTCGTGCAACAAATAACTTCGCAGGCCAAGCGTCTTTTGTGGTCAGAACATTCCACATCGGACTAACTCTTGGTCCTATCCACTTTTCAGGCTCACTCAAATACAGTTAAACCTTGTGTGAATGACTAGGACACAGAAAAAGGATAGATGATCAGAAAATGAGAGGCGCCGACTGAAATCACCAGTTGCAAACCAGGAAGAACTAACCAATAATTAACTGGGCAACATGTGCACCAAGAGATACTTAACTAACTCATTCAAAGAGGCAGCCTCATAAATAGGACTGTATAGTGAAGGATAACCGTGACTGGAATAGTGCGGTTTGAAAGAGATTAAAAAATAACTACGACATTCCCCACTTGAATTGCTTCTGACTGTGCACTATCCACGTTTGATCTATGTTTTCGTGTTCAACTTCGTGTTCGGTCGACCCACGCGACCTACTAGGTCGTGTTGTTGGATGTTTTCGGAACATTACAATATCCGGCATCCTAACCTCGCTTGTTTTTCAGACACACTTCAAAACAGTTCACTGTGGAGGATATAAAGAACAAACTGCTCATTTTTGAACGTAACTTGAAGGCTGAAGATCTCGTCGAGAAAGCACGCGCACGGCTGGAATGCATGAATTGCCTGACCACTTCTGTCTCTTCACCTTCGGTACACCAAGTCACCACGGGTCTTCCTTTCACGGATCATCTTACAAACTCTTCGGTTACAAGCTTAAATGGTGACGAACGGTACCCGACTGCTGATGAGTAAGCACTTCGCCGTCAATTACTCGTTTGCATTGTGTTCATCAATTTAAGGGCGCCGAATTTTCCGAAGGTTGCCCGATATGCTATTTGCGTATACTAGGTCGGCATCCAAAAGGTTTGCTGCAGTGTGAAAGACGATATAAATTTTGCTTTGTAGCCAGTTAAAGACACTTCGAAATTCCCTGTTTAATCGTGAATAGCCTGAAGTTTTTGCCGTTTGAATTGCGTGGTTCATTGCACAGTCATGACCAGCATGGTACTCCCATTTGTGATACATATTCGTACGGGAAGCGTACAACCGACTAACATAATTTATGTAGTACCCTTCCTAACCAGTAGCACTTTCTGGGGGACAATAAACATGTTTCTTCGGCGGTGGCGTTTCTTTTTACAATGTGGCACATTTCAAACCTGTGCTGTCCAATCAATGTGAATGCGACGCAGCAAGAAAAAATTACTTTGTCAGAATCATAGAAATGAGCATACGTTCGTAGTCAATTCTGGGGTTATGCCGAATCTGTTCTTTGTATTTTAAAGTATTGATCACTCACTGTAAAGAAGTATACTGTCGTTTATGAGTAAAATGATTAACCAGGGTCTATTTTTCTGGACTGCTGACAGCTTCAAACTATTCAGTTTGGACTTACAGGATCCTCTTCATTTGCGTCAATTTTTGGAGAGCACAGCTTTCCTGAATCCAGGAATAACTTATTAAAACCACAACACCAAAGGAGTCTCTCCTGTTTTAGCCAATCTGGAAGTCATTACTCAGGACTGTATGAATGGTGTCGCATATGCAACACACCCGTAGACGCATTATTCAAGCAGCCTGATCGTCCAAACCATTCCAGTAGAGTGAAACTTTGCTGACCTTTCACCATCATCGTTAGCTGTCGTTCTCACATGCTGAGGTGTGGCTGGTTTCTGTCCTGCTCACCAATCAACCTGTCATTCATCTTTCGCTGCTTCTGTTCACTCACTTCTTTGCGTTTATTCCTCATCAAATCCAATGCCTTATCCCCTGGTTTCTGTTCGGAGTCTGGTTGTCAAGCACCCAGCGATCCGATATGAAGCTCATTCAACTCGTTGTCCTATGCGATGATGCTTTCATCGGAGTCTGAAAAGCAGGCCGGATAAATGGGAGAAGTGAACTGATAAAAGTGAACGAGGGTTTCACCGAAGTTAAGTGTTGTATTACCATGGAACCTCACTTGGTGTCGTGAGCGGTTAGATTTTGCATTGCGACAACGCCGTACCTCATAAGGTTAGATAGTTGAACATTTCCAATCAGGGTACCAAATTTGGTTTCTGTCTCAACCAACGCATTTGTCACGCTGAATCCCCATCGAACATCTTACGGTTAATTTCGAAGGCGGATATTTGAAACTCCCATCGTCATCCTTTCCATTCTCTTCACTATCCTTTAACCTTCCAATCCAACGCTCCTTATCAGCTTCATGCTGCGTCATCTGATATCCGGTTCTTGAGTCTCGGTCATTCTGACCTCGCTTCTTACGCCCGAATTCTTCATCATTGGTGCTATGGTTTCTCGCTATGTATTGATTGCATTAATTTCGCTGTAGTGACATCAGATGCAAACGAACTGTTCATCTTACGCTCTACTAATGACCTTTTTAAACTTCAAAATTACCCACTAGCCTCAGTTGTGCTTTGAAAATGGCTTGCAACAATATTTCCCTCATTAATATCAACTATACAATAGAATTTAAATTACGAGAAGTTGAACGGATGATCGAAGCTCGTGTATATATTATGCGCTAGTCCAACTTCGCTATTGCCAGAACCCGCAAAAATGTGCGTGATGCGGCTCTCCAAGGGTCACCCGTCTTCTCGATTACGGGCAATGAGTTTCTTGTCTGTCATATCTTACTATCTCTGCAACTACGTGTGACGATGCTGTATGTTTCTGATGGTTGGGAACAGCGGTGGTGCTGTATGTGCTACGGAGTGAGGACAAGTAGACCGTTCACCTTTTCATAAATGTTCGGCTGGTTGCTTGAATTAAATTGAACATCGCTGATAGTTGATCATGACTTTTGCTTTGAGATAGAATTTCCAGCCCGTTTGATGAATGAATTGAGAATAACACAACGTTACAAGCAAGTTTTAGTAGTTTACGTTTCAATCACATCTGAGGAAGGCCACTGGAGGTGGTTGAAACGTAGAGTATTACAAGTTGCTTGTAACCTTGCGCTGTTCTCAGTCCGTGTACCAATAACCTGTTAAACACGACGCCCAAACTGATTGAATTCATTCGTACCAAATTTGACGCGTATATCTTCCAGCCAGTTTCTTTCGAAGCTAAGCATTAGATTCGAGTTTCACTCCTGTTATAGCTCATCAATTGCGGGTACCCCCGCCACAGTCCGAGCGGAGTTAACAGGTAATGATTGTTTCTCGGCGAGACGATCGGGCAGTTTGATCATTACGCACGATCGAATGGGGTTGAGCGCTCCGATGTGATAATTCGCTCGTTTCTGATGTAAGGTCAGCTGCGCAGTGGTCAACTTGGTTGCCTTCTGAGGGCATGGGCTGCAGTCTAAACTCCGGTCATGACAGAGGTGCGCGCTACTGGTGACCGGCAACAACAGCGAAGCACAGGTCTGGTACTTCTTTTCGAAAAAGGATATCTGAAACGTCTATCATCTTGTTCATCCTCATAATCCTCATCATCTCCTCCTTCCCCCTTCCTCCTTCTCCTCCTCCTCATCATCATGCGTCAGTGTTTTGCGTTAATCCCTGACTGTCATACAACCATGAAGACAAGAAAAGGAGAAAGCATTGAAAGGACTGGGGCCTGATTACTGGAAAACACTGTGTCCGTACACAGAATTTAACATCAAGGTGCATGAACCTTACAAACAAACAACCGAGCTAGGAATCAAAGTAAGGTGTCACAAGCAAAACGGCTTGCTTATGGCGTTCACAGTTCGCGTTATTAAGTGCACTTATTTCAGAGACAGCTTCGACAAATGACGACAAAATTCAAGTCACACAGCCCGGTTAGTTGCCTACTTAATATCTTCTGTCAGCTACTTTGAGTTGCGGTGACCCCATCCTGGAATTCTGATTCCAAATACAATGGCTAACCCCTGGTGAGCGACTTCATTTTTCGACGCCGGATCATCGCCTGCTCGCGGTATCGATGTGGCAGACGAATAGCTGACATCCTTGATGTATGGTCTAAACATAAATATGTGTAAAAGTAGAAATTGGACAAAATAATTCGCTTGACACTCGTTAGCTATCGGAGTACCAAACTGTGATCATCTATGACTGACGTCCAGTTTGAAATCATTTGTTGGGCTAAAAGGGCATGTTTTAACAAATAATTCCGGAAGCGTGCATAAGGTCTGAACGGTGACACTCTAAGCCACCGGCAGCAATCAGTACAAATTAACAAAACGGTAAAAATAAATTATTTTTTCGTGATATTTGTATCTGCCACTTTGCTGCAGGCACTGTGCTTGTTCCAGAAAATTGCTCGCACCACGCAATCATCTTGGTAATCAGAATTTCCATGCTTTATCAGTTCCAATCGTCTGCTTCTCATATTTCCCATTTTGTCTATTTTCCCAATCTCTCAAATCGCTCTGTGGACATTTGAGTTTGTTTATCCATTATTTGTATGTACGATCGGGATGCCCTGAATGTAACCACAGTAAAAACCACATTTATGTTTAATTCGAATCAATCAGGTTTCACAAATAGTGAGTTCGAAATCAAATCCGAAACCGTAAATTATAGTGGTATTCTGATCGCATGAGGGATTGTGCTGTTCAATCCAAAAATATTCTGTCTAACTTGCTATCTCTTTCTGCGGTTTCTTTTGCAGAGATTCTGAATCGCCGATTAATGAGGCAGAACTCTCTAAAGTCGCTTCGGGTTCAGTTTGTGAGTTGTCTCACAGTTTCTATTGTCATTTTACACTTTTCTGCTTTAAATCTGACAAGCTATTTTTCGTTGATGACGCGATCGCAGGTGCCTACAAATCGTAATTGTTGTTGTCTGTGTTATAAATGTTTGTTTTACGAACTAGACAGCATTCACTCTACTGTTGTTTCTTCCATTCTTCTCTTTGAGTTTGCTTTAGCATTTTACTAACTGCGTTATACATCCATGTAATATTTCAGTTGCTACACTAGGCTTACCGGACGTTGTTTCAAGTATGGTCAGCCATCCTCCCTTAGCACCACCAATCGCCTCTTGTTCCCGTAATTTTGACCCAGTGGAGCAGCTGGCTGTAGTATTCCCACACATCGACAAATCCCATCTTCAGGAATACCTGGACCTTGCCAACGGGGATATGCAATGGGCCTCTTCACTCTTACTAGAAGGGGACATCAATTTTGCACAAGAAACCAGCACAACAGTGTCATCAACGTCTCCCATAATGGCGATACCATTAGTGGAAGCTCGGGTGGAAAAGGATCAGAACGTTGACTTGCCAACTGTTGTTGATGAGCAGACCGGTATCCCGGTGTCCAGCGAAGCAATCAGGTCTCCCGCTCCTACGGCTCTAGAAGTATCAGCGGACCTGAACACGTTCAGTCCCTGTTGTACCGCATCTGATTTGAGTGTAAACTCACTGGGAACAGAGTCGCCGTTGTCTGTGTCCATTTCTCGTGAATTTATTCAAAAAGCTCACGACTTATATGCCTATGCGTGTGGACTTTCGACCATCGATCTGTGTAAGTTCTGCACTCAACTGAAGTAGGGGTCTTATTGGTTAGTCGGGATTTTAGATCGTTACATATTAAACTTCATATGTTTCTGAAAATTCGACTACATCACCTTAATAGGTAGGATTACCATACTCGAATCTCGTTGGCTGATTGGAAACCACCAGTAATGTACAGCGTCCACCACCAGCCCTAGGTAAGAAGGTAGATAAAAAAATCGATTCGTCCGGTTTGCGGGTCAGACACGCATGGACGTATGGTCCTCTAGTCCTATTCGGCTGATCATCGCTCACAAACTGCCAGTGTCAGCTGTATTTAGAAAAATGGAGTAGTATTAACTGCATTTGACATCGAGGCCAGATCTCTTTTGAATAAGCTTAGTGGAATTGGTGTTCCACATGGATATATGTGGAACCACGGTTACATGTATCTTTGGGTTGAACTTTGCCTGATAAGTAGTCATATAAACTGGAACGGAGTTTTTTCGCTTTGTTAAAGCAATTTTAGATGGTCGCTGAAGAGATTAAAGCAGGTGAATAAACACAAGTACACAGACTAACAATGTGGGATTTCCCGGCATTTATATAACCCTTGTCCACTTGATTATCATTCTTGCCAACGACTTATCGTTCGTGTTGGAAATTGCTCATCATTGCAAACTTTTTATCATCCCTGTCCGAAATGTTTGACACTGGTTGTGTCTTCATATGTATTGAATATTGCATGTGGACTGTTTCAAAACTGTGTAGTTGCTATCCACGTCCTTTATTTACGTATACACTGAGTGTCATCCTTACTCACTCATTATACGTACGGCACTGGTGAGTGTGATTGACGCTTGAGAGATTTTCGAGCGACAAAGACCGACTACTAAGCGTCCGAGCACAAAATCTGGTCAACTGTTGTGGGCCTGAATCTCATCAAACATGAGAATGTCTAATTACGTAAGATTTCTGAAGCTTATGAGGAGGTAGCACTCACTTCAACTAAGCATTAAGAGATGTCCCCTCTAGGGAAAGATTGAGTAAATCATGCTTCTGTGACTGAACTAAAACAACAGCATTTAGTTCTGCATTACGTACATTGTGTTCACATCATTTACCTCATTTTCTGAGAATTACAGGCTCACACGTGTAACTTAACGGCTGTCAACGGCAAAAATGTTTATGGTGCTCTTTACGATGCTCGTGTTATTCAGTAGTCATTCGTAAACACTTTTATAAAGTTATTAAAAGCCTTGTTGGGAATTCACTTGGAACCGACTGAGTATTCATAGTTTCCGGACAGCTTGTGAATAATCGGTAATTTATTGTATTGGCGACTCTTCAATTCTGACACAGAAGATTATCTGAAACTTATCGGACAAGATGTTATCGGGCACAGAACATACTTTTCTGGAAAAAGGATTGAATTATGTTACACGTAGGTCGCGATTGGAGGCAGAAGAGGTTATCTCAAATGTCAAGCTGGTACTTTCTAAATTGGCAGTAGAGAATGCAGAGAAAGTACATTTTCAACTGGTTGACATTCTTGGGTCTCGGCAGGCAAAGACACGTAATCTTTCACCGGATGAAAATACAACACTGAAGACTTTAAGATCAGATGAAACTATTGCAGATAAGGTTAAAGGTAACTTCACTGATATACCGAATAGAGCACACAGCGAAACGGAAGTTGAAGAATGCCTACGACAAGAATCATGTGAGAAGGTCGGGATTCCAACCGCAATTTTGGTTATGTATAGGAATAAAGATGAAGTGAGCAAAAGACAGTTTAGAACAGGGGAATGGGTATAGTTTATATATGAAATTCACATTAGTCTCATCTCTTCGCAGATTGATAAAAATTTATAAAGCCTACGTGCTTATCAGATCTATTATTGGTGGGAATGGCTCCCTACCTACCTGGGCTTACAAAGCATTTGGCAGGAATTTGACGGCCATTAGCGGAGGAATCGGATTGTACCGTCAAGAATTCTTATGTCTTTATACATGGAATCAACCCGATTTTTGTCGAGCACGATGTTACACCACTTTTCATCAGTATACTCTAGGCAATAGCATAGGAAACAACGAGATAATGATTACTATGCGAAATTGCTCTAGAAGAATGTACAAACTTAATTATGAAAAAGATAGCAGTTAGGATATCCCTATGTTTAGACATGAACTACTTTATTTACCATTCAGAATTATATATTCACGAACAAGGACTAGCCATGAGATCTCCAATAGATTCTGTTTTAGCAAGCATTTGTATGGAACACCTCGAGAGTAAAGAATTAAGTTAGTTTGAAAGCTCAACAAAAGTTTGGCGATGTTACGTTGACGACACTTTTGTAATCGGGTTGAGGTGTTTTTACAATAGCTTAATGTGGTAAATTTCAAACTCAGATGGACCAAGGAGCTAGAATCTAGTAGTGACCAGGTGCCATTTCTGGACTCCCTAGTTCATAGGTTAGTATGGGTCATCAAAACCAGTGTCCCTCGTAACACCTCAGATATATTTAGTGTTCTCAACTATAAATATACTCACCACAAACAGGTTTATGACAGCATTCCAAACTTCATGTTCTATAGAGTTTTGCATCTATGCACGTATGCAGGTGACCAAAAGGCGGCTCCGAAAGGGGCGATGATCACGTTAATGAACGGAGTTTATCCTGAACAGTTTCTTAAAAGTTAGTTAAGACAGGTACTTAACCCATTATCAGGGACACCAAAAGAAGAGCTCAGAGGTTATTCGTAAAGTCTAGACGAAGTAGGCATCAGGACAGTTTATCGAGAGAGGACAACGGCGCAAAATCTTGGTGCATCTGAAGGATCTCTTTCCTGTTGATAGAATTAGTAATTGTCTATAGCGAATAAAATGCAGGGACTGCTCGCAAGTTTACAATGAGCAGACGACACGACGACACGGAACTAGAGCAAATGAGCACCGAAAGAATATTAGAAAAGCACCTCGAAATCAATAAGAGTATCAAGCCGTTATCAAGAGTTCCGCAGCCGCTGGTCACGCGTTAGGTACAGATGGGGGAGTTGATCTGGACAGTGTCCATGTAGTTTGGAACTAACATAGGGGAGGTTAGTTGCAGAGGTTTTCAGGCTTGCAAATGCCGAATGCGTTGTAATTGGAGTTGATGAGGCCGATCTCTGGTACATAGCAGTCGATTTTGGATCGATCGAACTGATTTGCATTGGTGACTGAATGAGACGACACCTCAAGATTGTGATTCTCTGTTCAATTTCCACAAAAACAATCGACCTTTTGGCCAGCCTGTCTGACACAATATGGGTTTTACATTTGTCTAGCCGCACACTTTTCCCCAATCAACTGTGATCAGCAATTCGATTCCCACATTGATTTCCTGTCTATACACACTTGACCCATAACTTGTTGCTTTCTGCCTCGTTCACTTTCTTACATCCAGCCTGCCTTAAATATCATCAAGTTTGTGATCAGTTCATTTGGCGTTTGTGTCAGAAGTAAAATTTCACTGATAAAACAAGTTACCGATTGCTCACCTGTTGCTAGGAGCACCGACAAATTAACTGAGGTAAAGCTGTCAACGCTCTGATGGGCGTTTCATGTAAGGATCACATTAACTTTTCCAGTCACAACTTGCTGCTCTAACAGGGGCTGTTTCTAACTTTCACTGTTTCGTAGTTCTTTATTGTTCCTCTGGCATCGACAACAGCACTTTTAAGATAAGACATGCTTTTGGTGGTATCGTCCTCTTCAACGGTGCAACTTAACCGATTTCAGGCCTGCTGCATTAAGCTAAGCTCGGCTAACTGAAATAGTTAGGGTGACGGTTGAAATGCGTTCCACGAGTGGTAACCGTAAGTCCTTTTCTATCAACTGTGTAGCGTGCTGCAGCGTCTCTTCTCATAGTCGTAGGCTACAGGCAAGAGTAGTTACAAGTTGAGCACACTCAGACTCATGCCAAATGGCGATATTAAGTGCAGAATTCACGGGACCAGTTTACAGACATTTTTAAATGAAGCCATTACTCTCGCCATCCTGTAGCGTCACCATTTTAGTGGAATGTGTCGTCTTCATACGTTCTTTGTGACTAGGGCTGACGATTGGTGTATGAGGGATGCCGTTGGATTGCCACAATTTTACTGGTTGTCACTTAACCAAACACATACGCAGCGTACATTAGCCGAATTGTTGGTCACACGTTTGAGCAGAACCCTGGGGCTGATACATGAAACGATAAGTAATGTCTTCGTTCAGTTTACCCGCAGTTTGCTGTGTTAGGCTTTGCGTACTGTTTGGAGTCAGCTATCCGACTCAATGCTGACTCAACTCGACCAATGCCGCATACGAATAGCGCGGCATTGATAACGACGAATAGGTTGTTACCGCATGTTGGTAGGTGGCCCGTTTGTGGTGTGCCATCTAGCGCAAGGCGTTCATATTTAGCGCTGAGGTTCTACTTAGTAGTGCCTTAGCAAGGTTGGTTTAATCCTACTTACTGGCCTTCGGAAAACGTTTTGTTCACTCTAATCACGAACTTCAATCTTGTTTTTGTACGGTTATTTTTTCTTTGATGTAAGCACTTTTCTGTTCCTGATAGCCCCAGAGGCTATCCCAGATTTTATTTTTGACGAATGGACCCCAGAACCGGAACTTGTGCGCTCCATTTATCAAAGCTTCATGCGTTACCTTGGAGCTTTCGATGCAAACCTACATCGGACGAGACATACAGAGGGTCGGCCTATGGGGGCGTCGTCCGTTCGTGCGAGACGTACGTTGTGATCACTTTTATCTTAATGTATGTTACTGATTATAAGGCAGTAGTGAATTGTGTTTTGAAATGTCAGTGAGTATGAGGTCACCAACATCCATGAACTGTTCGGCGAATGCCTGTTGATCGGAAATTCTCTGTACGTTCGCGCGTTTCCCTTATGAGCACCATTACATTACAACGTAGAAAAACTGTACTAAACATGGAGATACCTATCAACTGAACATAGTAAAATATTCATTAGAAGCGATTTCTCTTAAACGCCGTTTATTATGTAAATGGGGTGAAAAAATCCCCCTTAATATGTCACGGATCAAACAGTAAACACGGACAAACAAGGTAGATGATCGACGCAGTTGTAATTATCAAATCTGACGGGGATATTCAGCCTATCATAAGTCCATAAGATGACACTGGCAATCGGACTCTCCAACTTCCACCTAGCCCATGTTTGGCTACATCAAAACATTTGTACCGTTCGGTGCGTTTTTCACTTTTCTCCATGACAATGATTGCAAAACACAATCAATTTCAGTCGTATGTTGGCATAGTGTGTGTGGAAAAGAGTGGGTATTATGTACACTATTGACATGAAAACTGTACCTTCGTGGATGACGCGTTTTACGCAGCGTTACAGCTCCAGATGTCAGGAAGTGTGCGTACGTGAGACATGTCGATCAAATTGCCTCGTGATCTTGTACAACGTCGTAATCGATCTGTACGCGCAATCAATAGGATCACATGTGACTGCCAAGTACAAGTCGATGCCGTTGTACTAGGTGATTAACGTCAGATAGTTGAACTACCTGTCCATGGTATGAAAGTTACAGACGAAATTAGGATAATATGGTACTAAATGAATCAGTAGTAAACAAGGTAGATGTAACAAACCTCTATTGTGATTCTTTGTGGAGATCTTAAGTGTACAGAGCCAGCAGGCCCATTGATATGTGGTGTCAAGTGAACACTAAACATCGTAACCAACGCAGTTCACAGTAAACCAAAGTCGGATCGAAAGAATAGTCACTACATAAGCTGGAGGTAATTGAACTATTACTCCAATAGGAAACAAGATCGATACGAGTTCCACAAACAACGAGCTGCACTTTGAATAAGAGGACAGTTTGGTGAACCAATAGGAAATTAGAGATGACCCTAGAAGCTGACAAGACACTCTGAACCGTCCAAAACTCAAGTTTTGTGCGCAACCAATAGAGGAGTACTATTGTTGCGAAAACACAGTGGTGAGCAGAAAGTCGTTATTCATGACCGAATCGATAAAGACGTTGAATATAAGTGGCGATTGAATGAATTAGCGTCAGTTACATGACACAAGAGAACTTGCTCTTCAATAAATAACTGTTGTCTTGTGCAGCCGAATGTGGCATTATACCCGTGTAGGTTGGGGTGTAGAACAGAGGAAACAAGAGACTGAAGGAATTATAACGTACGCAGGAAATGTGAAACCGGTTGCAACTTGAAAATAAGTAGCCGGAGTCCAGGCACAACACATCATCACAACAGCATCATCTTAACAAACACAATAAACTGCAACGAATCAACATCCCTCGTTACGAGTTACAATCTTACATTTGGGCATGAAGTTGTACATTGTGATCTGTACGTTTGGATCAGAGAGACTGTCGTTCAACGTTGATGCGATGTACTAATGTAAAAGATGAAATCGGAAGGTGAATAATGCCAGTGAAAATGAGTATATCGCATGTGATTAGCAATGTACCGATGGTGACAAACTGTATAACAAAATGTAAGAATTCATTAGAATTCGATTAGTGCAGAAGAGATGATTTGGGTTGTTGTGGATTGTCGATTAAAACCGTGGCAACTTGTTGCGTGTGATGGGTTAATATGAGACTAAATTTTGACTTGCAATTCATTTGCTGAATGAAACCGTACAACTCTTACCGTGGAACTGCGTATCGTTTGGTTCCTTTAGAGGTGCCAAGGCAGAATGTTCTGTCCAACATGCTGTCTAACGTTGACCAGTCATTTCTGTCAATGCGTCACATGGCGGTATGTGACAAAACCTGAGTGATTGCTGTGACAGTGTTTGTGGCCAAGAGTTATGTCAAACGATGTATAGGATGATGGGTTGATGGCACCGACACTAGCGTTGCTGGCAGACCATGCCGGATGTTCCATATCAGACGCTGTATCGGGCGTTGGTCGAGTAAACATGACCGCTTTTATAGTTCACATTAGTCTCCGAATTGTGAGTCAAAGGAATACCACTGTCAGGACACGTTACGTATTGAATACGACATGTTAGAGTGGTAATTCACCTGAAGACATATATGGCAAGTACAACGAGTTAGTTAAAGAACTTGTACAGACGAATGCATTAGAGGTATGGCAGTGGATTTATCATGATGGTTCGGTCAACCGGACAGCGACCTGTCAGCTTCGGAAGAGGTCATTCGTATTCCTACAGGCTACACTGTTTTCAGCCATGCTCACTGACACCAGTTGGTTTCGTAACCTAGATAACAAGTAACTGTAATTATGATGCTCTCTGAATTATTTATTTAAAGATACTGTGTTCAGCGGATGAGTTGTCCACAGGAGGCGTTTGCTGGAAGTTGTTTAGGTAGTCACCCTCTAGACCAGTGAGTTTCAGGCTGTTTTACCTTATCGCTCTCAGCTCTGTTACTGCACCGTCGTCGCCACCCCCATTCAGTGTGCGTCACGTGAACACGAAAACCATAACTTTAACAACTAAACTGCCCCAGTAAAAAGTGTGCTTTAGAATTCGTACAATAACTGAGCATGGTACAACCATATCAGTTTATCAATACCAAGGTGAATGTCACTTAGGAAAAATTTTGATATCCATTTTCAGACATTTAACACTTACTTTTGTCTGCTCTCTCATGTTCAGTTTCCCATTGTCCTCCCGGTTGTCTGCACATTGCCCATCTAGAAAACCGTATCGCCCACTTCGAAAACCCGCCAGTTAGGGTGCGTCACTTAAGATATCGAACACGAACATGTGCACAAATAGGATTATGTGACATTGAGCGATGGAGGTCTCATACTGGGCACGAGTGGGTGAGCCCATCAACGAGTCATTATCGCGGGTGCGAATCATGACTGAGTGGGGAAAGACCCGTTAACCGCGCGTAAGCTTCAGCTGGAGCAGACCATCATGCTTGGGAATTTCACCGAATTACTTATGTGCCCTACTTATGTGCCTGTGACGATGATTTAGTGAGCGCTCTCGCTCGGGCTATATGTCACACAATCTAGTTTGTACATCTTCTGGAACCCTATGCTACACGTGATCATCACCCTAACGCATCCATGTTATCTCTCATAGCTAGTTTAAGGTTCAATTATGCGCTAATTCTGGTCAGGCTGTATTTCACTGAGGTTTAAATGGAACATTTTTGCTCGCAGATTTTCCTGACCGAATTGTCACTTTTCCCCCACCCATGAGCGGTTTTTAATCAGAATTAGACGGTGACCTTTAGTGAAAGCACTCGTGTCATACCAAAGACTCATTTAATAAATTGTATCTATTTTCTTATGTCACGTTTTTTGTCTGTTTTTTACCTAAGGACGGTGTCCCCAACAGGCCAACAGAACTACATATTTCTCTACCATAATGCAACACGAGGAAGCCGTGCATCGATCCGTGCAAGATTTTCGCTCTGTAAGTCACCGTCTTTCGTGTTGCTGACCATATTAGATAACACCTAATCGCTTTTTGGAAGCGTCCGGGGCAAAAGGACTCTTTCAAGCATCAAACCTAACAATCATAAATGTGAGACCGAACCAAGATAGTTTAGATCAGACCCAGTTGCGAACAGTCTCAGCTTCGGCCGGACTCTAACCAGCGACATGAGCAACATGCCTCCGCCCGGCGATTGCTCTACTAGCTGAGCCAAGAAGTCACGCTGTGAGCTCAAAATTTTCACATTTGGAATCAATTACTCATCCGCCCTATTGTACCCTAAGGAAACCAGGAAAGCGACTGCCCAAGCAGAATTTCTGAATCTGTTCACGCTAGAATCCACCAACGCCACCAATGAGCAGTGGCGAGAATGGCTGAGTATAGTTTGTTCAGAGTCCAAGGAGGTAGATTGTTAGGCCACTGTCTTTCATCTACATAACATTGCTTATATTTCCTTAATTAATATGATTTGAGATGAGACCCAACTGTGAAAAGTCAGGGCTTCGGCTGGATTCGAACCAGCGACAGACACAGCTTTTGAATTAAAGTTGCGTAATGTGAAGTTGAACGAGCTAATCGGATCGATCTCGTGTGTGTGACTTATTCTCTGGGTGCGTTTCGTAATTGGTGACGCCGGCATTCACTGACTCAGGCGTGGATCCATATTGTCGATGTGCAACGTATGAAATGATTGTAAACCTATCCAATTTTTGCCTAATCTCGATCAGTTTTCAATCTACGTACCTTTTTGCGTGATTACATAGAATCACGAAACTCCGTTTTCCGTAAAAGTTTTATGTCCAATGCAACATTGAACCGATAGAAACCGCAAAATATGATATCGGATGTGAAATTGTTGTAGGGTTATTTTAGAAAGTAACATTCTGAGTCTAAGTTTACAAGCATGTCTTGCATGAAGTGCACTATACTCTGCCAGTCTTGCAGAGGTGTGTTTTTCCGTTCTCCTTTGTAAGGAAAATTTAATCCATTCCGATGTACTTTTCTCGTGGTCGCATTCTCTAGGTTTTCTCTGGGGTTTTGGTCAGGACTTAGTGGTGGCCAATCCAAAGTAAGATTTGGAGAGGTGCTGTACATTGATCGGAGTGTTGTGTTTTTTGCTGATGTCCTGCATCCGAACAGTAAAGAGCGAATGGTGTGCCTCAAGTGTGCTGATGCTAGGAGCTTACATCTGCATTGCATTTACTGTTGATAACGTTGTTGTCCCCTAGGGGAAAATCTTCCCGAGACCATTGACGAGCCGCTCAGTATTTTCCGACAAAGGAATCATTTGCGTTCTCTCATCAGGTCGTACCACTGAAACGAGCAGCGTTCGTGGTCTTCCATACCGAACCGTCCGTCACCACTGGAGGTACCACTGTTCTAACAATCTCTCCCAGGAAGGACGTGTTTACTTCACGTCACATGACATCGTATATGTGCCTCGGTGTGTATGGATATACTCACCAGCCTCCCATATGTTAGCAATGAAATATTATTGAGTAATTGCTCCACTCGCCTTACAAACACCTGCAGTTGCACTACCCCCTGAATTCAGTAACACTTGCCAATGTGCTCGAAGTAGTGCCCACGTGTCCTTCTATCTATTTTTTAAACAGTTGTCCACCTTGGCTGTTTGGCCATGTAATGTGAAGCAAGGTTCACCAAAATTGTGTTGACAACCCTTTATTACTCCGTTCGAACGTCTGGCAATCTCCTTCCCCCCTCCATTCATTCTCACATCATTGCACACCAATGTTCTCCTTTTGTTTTGGTCCGAAAGCTGCATCCTGCGTGACGTAATTGAACGTGCGATATTGAGTTGACAGCCATTGGTCATCATCATCATCATCATCATGGACAGCAATATATCAGTGGTTTACATTAATGCTTAACTGCCACACAACCGTGAAGAAAAAGCAAACCCCATATAGGAAGAGAGAACGGAAAAAAAAGGGACCTAACTACTAAAAATAGCTACGCCCATATTCATACATCAGCGTCCCTACACCTTGTAAACAAACAACCGAGTTGTAAGTGTAATTAAGGCGTCATCAGTAAGACAGCATTCTTATGAGTTTCACTGCTCCGCGTCGTTAAATGCACCCACTTCGCAGACAACTCGGCCAAACAACGACAACATTTACGCCACTGAGCTCGGTTAGCCGCCATCTCACCTAACGTCTCCAGCTACCGACTCTGTGAGTCACGAGGTCCTAGCCCAAGAGACGAACCCGATCTACAATGACCAACCTCTTCCTGAACGACTTCATTTGTCTACACAAGGTCATCATCTGTCCACCTCGCACCTTGCGCCAGTGGGCTGCAGCGTCGGCAAGGAGTGCTGGGTGTGACAGACGACTAGGTGGCACCCCTAAAACATAACCTAACCATCTAATTCTGTGCAAATGTAAGGAGTGGACAAATGAACTCGTTTGGTCATTAGTGCCAAACACTCCCTTTATAACCTCCTCTCTGCTTACTTATTGGAGTCACCCAATACGAGTGATTGAACGCAGACATCAGTGGTCGAATACCTGGAGACGGTTCACGTCTTCCACCCTGAGCGGCCAAGTTTCGCTGCCGTAAAGTTATACAGCCCTCACTGTTATCTGATATACGCGATCCTTAAGCTTCAGAGAGATACCTTTCGAACGCCGTAGATGCCTCAGATTAGCGAACACCACCCTAGCCTTAGATATACGCGCTTCGGTCTCATTCCCAACACCTCTGCCGCCGCCGCTGATGCAGTTTTTAGGTATACAAACCGGTCAAAAATTTCCATAGCTTCATTGCCTAACATTAAATCTGCGTAATCGCAGCAATCCTGCGAAGGCACTTTGCACTTCGAGACTGCAAGGCGCATTCCGAAGTATTTAGCTGAACGCGAAATAGCGTTTGACGTTTTTTTTTGCTGCTTGAAAATTGTCAAACAACAACACCTTGTCGTCAGCATGATTAAGATCAGTCAGTCTTCCACCATATATGTGGCTCACATCGGCAGCTTGTGAGTGTCGCAGACAATTTTCCATTATTTGGTCTTTGACGAAATTGAGCAAAAATGGTGGGAGTGGGCAGCCTAGAAGTACGCCGCTGCTGGTGCTGAAACTGTCAGACAGTTCACCGTAAACCCTAATCTGAGCTGAAGTATGGGAATGAAGTGCTGACAGTATGTTTACATACTTGGTCGGCACACCTCTGGGTTTGAGCGACTCTAAAAGTGTAGATCGATCCACTGAATCGAACGCACCTTTATAGTCGAGAAATACAACAAATGTTGGCTGGTGATATACATGATGTTGCTCCAGAATTTGACGGAGAGTAAAAATGTGATCTATACATCCCCGCCCAGGGCGAAACCTTGCCTGTTCTTCCCTAATGTTTACCTCCCGAGTTGCGGTGAGTCGGCGGAATATAATGGATGCTAGAACCCTAGAACTGACTGGGGTCAAACTAATTCCCCTGTGGTTTTCTCAAGAGCCCGTGGTACCTTTCTTGAATGCGGGAACTATTATCGAGTGACACCAACACGGATGGTCTCCGCCGTCCACACAAGTTGAAATAACTGAGTCAAGGCCTCTCTTGACACTCCACCACCTTTGAAAACTGCCGGCGGGAGATTATCTGGACCAGCAGGCCTATTACGTTTGAGAGCCGGGATGCAGTTGCGGATATCAATCTCAGTAGTTAGTTCCAACTTTACCCACTAGAGTGCCATATTACGAGTTTGTGGTGACAACACAGTAGAGGCAGGAGGCTAGCTAAATTGACCCTCATAGTGTTCCGCTCTATCCTTGATCTTGCGTTGAGACCAACTAGTGAGTCTTACCCATCCAGTTCACAGTGAAACTAATACACTCACGGAGGTACACAACGAACTAACACAGTCGCGAGGTTCTATTGAACAATTTGGTCGCTGACGACACTTTGCACCCTGCTTTTGGGTGTTATGATTATTTTTGGTTCAGTTTCGCTCAACTTATGAGATCGCCTATATCAGTCACTGTGTTTCATACGTTTGTAATTAGCTATAAGAACTAAATTTTGAGAGTTAAAAGTAGCCTGGGATAATGCAAAATGCAGACGCACGTTGCAGCTGCAGCACAGCTACTAGTGATGAAGAAGGTATGGGACAAATTGGCTAAACGAGTAGAGTTTCGCATTTGTAAATCGGAGCTCTCGAGTTGATTTACAGTGTTTGACATCGTTTCTCCGTTAGGCAGACCTCACCGATGTGGCAGATTGTGGACACAACGTGTATCTTCCAGAACTTCGGATAAGTAACAAATTATTGGCCAAGGAATAAGGACTGCACAGTCTGCGAGAAGTTCGGTCAATATTGTGGCTACATGTTATGATGACCCTGACTGAACCCTTTTGAGTAAGGTTGGTAAGGGCTGCCCACTTTTTTGTTGAGGAGTTTCCGGATCAACAACTCGTTCTCTATAAGTTGTATCCGACGTGGTATAGCATGTCACGATCAGTGATGTTTTTGCATGTATACGTTTTCCTGTGTTTTAAATTCACATGGCTTTCATTATCTTATGTTTAAAAAAATTCTTTTTAAAACTTCATTGTCTCTGTTACGACAGTCTCAGCCACAGTGTCTAACAGTCAACGTCAAACCATGTGAACCACAAATTAGAGTTGTAAAGACAATAACATTTTAGCCCTTCTGGTTTGTTCTGCTTCACATCTTTTTGTTGCCAACTCCAGTTTGCTCCTAAGATTCGTACGTCTCTTCCAAATGTCAAAGGTCTTATGTGTACACTGGTCTATCATTTCGAATTTACTGACTTGTTCGTTGATCTTTTCTCCAAATGTTGTTTCTTCTGTCAATCTGTTGTTGTTCATCATGTTTCAGTCCTTAGACGCTCCAGTTGTTCGTTGCATCATCGATCGATTGATGAGCAAGTTTCCGGGACATCCACGGTCTACCATTGAGGAAGCTTTTGTGCGGTGCAAGTGAGCGTTAGTCATTTGCTGTTAAGGTGCACTATGGTTGCAGAAAATCCTTCAATCTTTCCAAGTCTTGTCAGCACAAACACCACCGGTACTGCGTTATTCTCACTGGTGACGTTCTGCTAGCGAGATAAGTTATAGTTAATATTGTGAATGGTTTCTGTTCTATTCTTCTTTTCTCATTCAGACTTGCCATGGGCAATTCACTCCATAGAAAACCCGCTTAAGAATGTCACGGATCATGATGTGGAATGTCTTCTCAGTGGAGGTGATTAACTCGAGATGTGCTTCCAAGGTTACTTCACTTAACCCCTACCGAATACACACAGATGGTGCTGACTAGGTCGAGTGACTGAACTAGTCTGTTTAAGATACATTTGACCTCTTCAGCGTTCAGGATGGGTCGTTCCTGTACTTTGGTTATAACAGCAAGCAAGCGACGAACCTATATGAATAATGTTTTCTCAGTTGACGAGGAGGAGGAGGAAATGTTGACGAGAATAGCGCATACATGTGTCGTCCTCCGTAACTTTTATGATATGTAGTATAGGAAAGACGTCTTAGTATCATTCAAAGAAGTGCATGGTGTTTACGTGCAGTCATTTCCTGTGAATCGGAAGCTTGGCCCATTTGCGAATAGAATTTGAACAGATTTCCTGTCATTGTTTTTGCGCCAAATGGGGCCGTTCGTCACCTCTTTTTTCAAAAACGCCGGATACATGATCGATTGGAGAGGATTTCCCTCTGGATAGAAAATGTGGACGAAGCTGACTAAGCACTTCAGTTCTCTCAGTTTAATCACCATTATCTTCAACAATCCATCAGTGGTTGCCAACTACTGCTGCTGGGAAGGAACGGCCCTAGTACAGAGTAAAAAAAGTTGGAAGAATGAACCCATAGTTGTTGACATCCGCTGCTAGATCGTCTCATTGCAGCTGCCGAATTTGAAGAAGGCCTGCACATTTACGTCGTTACGATAGTCTTGCGCTCCACTATTTGTGATTCCACTATCTCAATCTCATACCGTGTTTATTGTCAACCTGAACCGATAAGATTGGAAAGAATGTGTACGGAGGCCTTTGTGCCCCCGCCGGTCTGACTTATCTCTATACTGATCTATTTTTCGTTCCGGTAACCCATTCGGTTACCAAGATAATCAGCTTATAATATGCCTTCTCATTCTGTGTTCAGTCGCCAATTTAGTTACCAGTTGCACTTAACATTGTTGTGTTATTTCGTGAGACTACCAGCGTGTAAGTAACGAAGAGGTTAGAAAGCGGGTGTTTGGTAGTGATTGTCAAACGAGTTCTTTTGTTCAATCTCTACGTTTGCACAGGCTTAGATGATTAGGTCACGTATTAAGGATGCCGGCTTTCACGCCAGTCTTCCACACCAAGCACTGTTCACTGACATTGCGACCGACTGGTGTAAGGTGCGGGATGGACAGATAATGACCTGGCGTAGGGAAATGAAGTCTTTCACCAAGGGGTTGGCCATTGTGGGTCGTGTTCGTCTGCCGGACTGGGGCCCTCACGACCCACAGAGTCAGTGGTTGGAGACTCTAGGTGAGATGGCGGCCAATCGAGCTCGGTGGCGTGAATGTTGTCGTTGTTTGACCGAGTTGTCTGTGAAGTGAGTGCATTTAATGACGCGGTGCAGTGAAAGCCGTAAGGAAGCTGTCTTGCTGATGACGCCTTACTCTCACTTGCAGCTCGGTTGTTTGTTTGCGCGGTGTAGGCACCTTCATGTTGAATGTTTGAATATGGACGTAGTTATTTTCAGTAGTTGGGTCCCTTCCCGTCCCCCCTTTTTTCCTTCTCTCTTCCTATATAGAGTTTGCTTTTTCTTTATGGTTGTGTGGCAGTTAAACATTAGTGTGAACCACTGATTTATTGCTGTCTGTGATGATGGTGGTGATGAGACTACCCGATTAAACTTGGTACCGAGAGCAGGGTGGTACCCTCTTTTTTACCAGCTCTTTCCTATGATGAGTTATGGCGTTTCAAAGTTGTTATGGTGGTCATTTGGGTGCCAATTGACGTTGAAGCCACTGAATTTTGACCCTGATGAAATTTCAAATCCTCTTGCTTCTGTTTCACCCAAAAAACTGATGAATTCGCTCCGCCCTGACATCTTTAAATTCGTTAACACTGTTTACGTAAGTAACTTTGTTATATTGAGCTGTATGGTTCGATACCGGTTTCGTCATTCTACGTTGAGGTGTTATGATTTCCTTCACTTTTTGTGGGATTCACTCGGAACACGGGAAATTTCAGACCCATCTTGTTCACACCGAGGCGCATTGAACCATACCTAGGGTGTGGTATGGTTCTAGCTGCTGTCGATCCAGACACTTGTCCAAAATGTAGCTAGTTAATTTACAAGTGAAATGTATGGAGAATAAAAGTAGGGTAACAATAAATATGTCATAAAAAAACAATGTGTAGCGAACAAGCTCGTTTTCAGTGATTCATCACCAAGCTAAATACATCACATTTATATCACACATTTCACAGAGAAAACGTTAGGGGAGTAAATGGGGGACGTGTGGTTAATGAGGTCAATCAGTTCAATGTCACAATGCACTCAAGTACCCACTTGAACAATGGATATTGACAAGCTAACCGGGTGGGGGGTTGGCCAGGGCAAATCCAGAGCCTGAACAAAACGTTTCTGGGCGCACAGGAGTGGGTTATACATTGTTTACACATTGTTTCTCATGACTACGCTGGGAATTTTTTTTACGACAGTAAGGTCAACTTTGAACACGTATCAATTGATGCGAAATGAAAAAGTATACGATAACTTCAGTGTAGTCAGCAACCGGGCGACCACAGCTGTGAGGACAGACAAATGTCAATACCTGCTGTATCTGATTAACCTGTTTGGTGTCAGTCGAAAACTGTTCTGTGGTACTGTTGCGTTCACCACATAAACCGTACAACAGTCTCTCACTTGCATCACACAGATGGGACGACCGTCTCCAATAGGAAAGCCGTCAACGTATATAACAACCAGTATCTGAGTATATTCACTACCTCCTCCTCCTCCTCAGAGCCAGTAAACATAACTAGTACCAGCATACAGATGTCATGAGAACAATTGCTTTCACATTACTCGGTGTGTTCAAAAACTGTCAGCACCTTGTGAAAGTAATCCTTCATGTCTTGATCTCATCCCTCTTCTAGTGCTAAAGAAGTGTACTACAGAGTTGTCAGTGTCAGCCGATGAACTTTTCAATCGGTCTGTCTGATCTCAAAGCCTGGAAAATGCATACCGTATCACCCATCCCTAAAAGCGATGATCGCAATAGGCCAACAAACTACAGGACGATTAAATCCTTCTTGGTTGCCTCAGAGATCATGCATTGCTTGATTGATTACGTAAGCATTTCATTCGATTTGCACTGTTGCCTGAACGTCAACACGGATTTCCAAAAGGATCCTAGCCGTGTTACCAATTTACTTGACGCTCAGGAAGATTGTGCAAAAGTGGTTGTTGAAGGCAAACCAGTTTGTGCAAATTTTCTAGACTTTTCTTAGTCCCCCCTACGGGTGGCCCATTTAGTATTTGCATGAAACCTCGTAATTATGGTATAGAGAACCGTAATTATGTGGGTCGACGAATACCTTATAGTGTGAAGTTGAACGGGATTTTTTCAGACTGTTATTGTACGCCCAACGGTTTGTCAAAAGATTCCACACTGAGACCTTTGCTCTTTACTCTGTTCATACTCGAAATCCCACAGTTTATCACCTCCCCGTTACCACTATGTACTGATGTCAGTCGAATTTCGCGTATAGTGGACACTGTGACTAAAACTGAGATGCCACAGAGTGATTAAAACGTCTGAGTCACAGACAATCTCGTCCCATTTAAGATGCCTGAATGTGGTGATACGCCTCCGTCATTCGGACTGCACAGTTTAGTGTGGCAGTTAAAAACCTGAGACTCATTACACATGATCGCGACGTAGGTGCCATAGTGTCTTGTTGTGTGCGCGTGTAGACACCGTGCCTGTGTCTGCGGCCTGCCTGTTAACACGATCCACCATTCATAGCGCGCCAGTCGCCTGTGATCTTGCACTTGTCTATATCTGATTGGATTTTTCATTTGACCTTCCCGATCGGACGAGTTTCAACCTGCTTACGCTCGCGTGTGGACATTGTGCGGCCTGCCGTCTCATCGTACGGTCGTGCCCACTCGATTTTATCCACACTTTCTACCGTGCGTTTGCCATCCATGCTATAGTACAGCAACTGCTGTTTAGCCGTACCTGTCTTCTGCAATCACGATACCAAAATTGCATGGTCTACTTGTGATGTGTGAAGTTCATTAATAACTGTCTTCGGATTTGTGAGTATAACAGATGCGATTGTCTCAAATAATCTCCATCTTTCTCCCAACAGTGCGTCAATAGCCACAAAGGGTTAGTTGCCAAACTCTGACTTATCAAAATCCAGATAACGCAGCAGGTGTGGTTTGGGACTGTTACGAATCACCAATTGTGACAGCGGGAGGTTGTAGGGTATAACGAACGGGTGTATTGGTGTGGTAGAGGTCCTTGACTTGTAATTTGTTTGCTGCGTGAAGCTGTACAAGTCTTGAAGTCCAAGATGCTTATCGGAGAATTGCGTATTTGGTTTGTGTGGTGACGTCAAGGCTGGATGTGTTGTTCAACATGCTGTGCAGCAGTGAATAGTCATTCCTCTTGATGCATCACATGGATGTGTGTGTGACAAAACTGGAGTACTGATGATTAGTCGGTGACTTGGTTTATTTTCAAGTTGAACATCACATAGTTGATCGCAGGCTTCGCATCCAGATAAACTTTCCAGCCAGCCTCTTTTGGAAAGAAGCACTAGACTCGAGTTCCGCTCTCATTAGAGCTCGTCAGTAGTGCGTATCCTTGCCACGGCCGGGATGTGAACTCCGGTCATTCCATCATGAGGCAACCATGTTGACTAGTGCGTCATTGACCTCACATCAGGCACGACCGAATTATCAGATCTGAACTCTCCACCACTCTCGTGGCAAGGATAAGCATTACTGACGAGCTCTAATGAGAGCGAAACTCGAATCTAGTGCTTCTTTTCGAAAGAGGCTGGCTGGAAAGTTTATCTGGGTGCGAAGGCTGTGATCAAATGTGAGTGATGTTCAACTTGAAAACTGGAGTAATTGTGATAGTGTTTGTGGCCAAGTGCTATGCGAAACCATGAAGTAGAACTGTGCTGATGGCACCGACACTAACGTTGCTGACGGGATTAAAAGCGTTAATCTTGCCGGACATTCCTTGCCAGGTGCTTCACAGGGAAGTCTTTGTCAGACGTTGTGCCTGGCTGTCCCTAGGAGGCGTTGTATTGGACGTTAGTCAGATAAACGTTGCTTTTTTTATAGTTCACACCAGCGTTTGGAATGTGGGTCAAAGGGGTATGAATGTCTGAATAAGTCATGTATTGGATACCATATTATTGAGGTAGTTATATACGTGACAGGTTAAACAGGGTAATTAAAAAATAAGTATGAACGAACGCATTGGAGTTGTGGTAATAGGTTTACCATGATGTTCCAGCTGACCAAACAGCGACACGTCGATTTCGATTGAGGTCATTCGGATCCCTACAATGTGTCAGTGTGATTGCTGTATGTTTGTTGGGCACTGGTTGGATTTCTGTTCTGCTGATCGTTATCTGTTCTTGTCTTTCTATCGCTGATCGTTTGAAACTGAAACAACCTCCCGACCTGCCTCATTACAAATTGTCTAACACCGAATCAAATGTGTATGAAAATTCTCAACTTTCTCCAACCTGTAAATTTCTTATGATTTCTACTGGCGGTCATATCCAGACCGTCAGTTTATGCGTGGTAGGGGATTTTGGTTTCCTTTTTACATAGATTGAACACCACTCACGATTGATGGAACCCGTTACACTCCCATAGATTTTTCAGTCAGCTCCGTTCGAAAACAATGGCACATTGGTCACTACGGTTGCCTTATGAAAGCGTGACCAGAGTTCAAACTCCTGGTTGGGCAACAGCCTTCATTGCTGACGATCCCTGATAGAAGCGAAACTCGAGTCTGGTGCCTCCCTTCAAGAGAGGTTGGCTGGATACTAGGCCTTAATGTAAAATCTGTGACACAACTTGAGTGATGTTTAACCTGAAATTCACCACATTTATAAGTTACATACTGTAATATACCCGTTAGAATAGAGAACGAGAGATCGCCAGTAACTGTTTATCAAGAACACGTAACACGACTACAAAAGTTACACTCTGGTTGTAAGTAACCTTGAAGCCAGCAGCAACTAGTCAAATCAACATTCGTAGCAAATAATTTCTATGCAGCCCGTGGAAAACAATGGTAAAAATCAGGCGATCTGGAAGTAGGAGAAACTGTGAACTTCAGGCACATGTGAGGTATCTACAGAAAGCACCAGTATACGCACCATCCAACGGGATTTGACGTTGGGGTTTTCATAGACTAATGTCCAGTGGATCGTGAAAAGTTTGACATTGCTTGATCATGAATAGTTTCGACGAACACTGGCGTTAACGAAGTACCACAACATATATTTGAGCTGCCTGGCACGCCCCCCGAATAGAGCAGCGATATGAGAAGTGGTCCCCGATGGAAATGAATTTCATCCAAGTTGTATGGACAGTTGGAACTACTATCGACACGACTTATCTGAGAAATCTGATGCACCTCGTAGATGGTGATGCGGCGGTGACAGTGCAATGATCTGGAGAAATGGAATCTCCTGCGAGATCTTGGAAAGGGTGTTTTTGCAGGAGAAGCAAGAATACTAACCACAGTTTTGGAGACGTTCTATTCACCTTTTCTCTTTTGAGCCAGTACGACGTTGAACATGTGGTGTTTCAACGGAACACCATTAGCATACACACATACGGCCCAACTGGGCAAACAATCTCGTGTGGGCAACCAGTGACTTGATTAGTCCTGAATGTCCACCTTAACCCAACCGTGAAGTAGTGGAATCCATTATTCAGTTACGTCAAAACATCAAGTGTTAGAAACTAGTCAGCAAAGTGACAGTGATCTGAGTAAAACGGAACTTGAGAATTTGATCACTAGCATGAACAAGCATGTTGTGTTGTAACTTCAACACAACAATGAGATCACACAGTGAAACTAAACTGAGAACAACCTTATACTAATGGAACAGTCATTGCATAAACAGTTTTACTATTTTATATACTAGTGAAACATTTTATGATAGAACCACTTTGATGAGTAGTGGGTGATTTTGCATTTCATATAAACTGAACATCATCCACAAGTGATCACAGCGGACGCATTCCCATAGATTTTGCAGTCGGCCCCTTTCGAATAGAAGCATTAGACTCGAGTTTCGCTCTTGTGTTACAGGTCGTCGGTAATGCATAACCTGGCCACGACTGCCACTAGAACTCCGGCCACGCTTTCATGAAACAACCGTGTTGACCTCGATCAACAAGTTATTGATTTCTGTAATTTCAACTCGGGGAGAAGTCCCAGTTGAGAGGTCATCCACTGGAGTTAACAGCACAGTTACTGTGTCCCCTGTCGAGGCGATCGGGCAATCAGAGCATCACTCACAAGTGAGTGTGAATGAACGTTCACATATGATGATTCAGTGCTCAATGTTAGGTCATTGCCACAGTGATCAGCACGGTTGCCTCATGAAAACGTGGTCGGAGTTCCAGTCCCAGTCGTGGCAAGATTACGCTTTACACAAGAGCGAAACTCGACTCTAATGCCTCTGTTCGAAAGGGGCCACTGGAAAATCCATGCGAACGCTGCAGCTGCGATGACTTGTGGATGATGTTCAGTTTGTGTGAAAACCTCATTGACCCTGATGCTCCAGTTCGTGTGACACCGTACGAGAAAAAGATGGTTCGCATATCGCCAGTCAATCTCACCGACTTGACAAGTGGGCTGAACATTCTGAGGAACAGTTCGGCTGGCCTCAACTGGGCCATGTGGACGATGTGACCAAACTGATCAGTTGTGGCATTCCACGTGGCCATCCGTCAGATGCAGAAGTGGCCCTAGACCAGATCTACTCTCCTCTCTTCTCAAGGATGGTGGAGAGAGGTTGACTGACAAAACCCCTTCAGACAATTTGGGAAACTGAAGAGGTACGTCATGCTTGGGGCCAATCAACAGTACTTCCAGTTTCCACAAAGCAGACCTGAACTCCATGTGGTAACCACATAGACATCAGTCTAGTACATCCGAACTAATCACTGGCCTTATATTACGCCGGCTCACTGAGTCCAGTGAAAGTCAGATGTGCGAGAGAAACAGGCAAGGTGTTGATCCGATCGAGGATGCCATGATCACATTTTTACCTTGTGACGAATCTCTGAGCATCAGCATCCTTACAGAGAGCCGACGGTAGTCTGCTTTTCAAATTCAAAGGTAACCTCGATCCCGTAGTTCCTGACGTTCTCTCAGACTGCCATCTCAACAGGAACGTTTCATACAAGTAGGTTAACCTGCCAACACCCCTATGAGTGCACTATGAAAGCAGAGAGAGGTTTGAAGAACAACTATCTCGGGTGTTCATCACTTCTAGTGGTGTTCGTCCGGGGTGTCCAACCTCCCCACTCCCGTTCAAATGTGCCGTGCACGACATTCTTGGAAGGTGCGCCTGAAAAGTCTAGAGCACGGCGTCCGGTTTCTTCTTGGCGTTAAGTCGACCAATATGAAGTGTGCAGAAAACAGCACCTTCCTTAGCCCTCTGTTGAACACAAATGCAGACCATGCCGAACAAGGTAAATCAGTACTGATTCCAGACAGCAACAGCAGGTGTCTCATTGCAGGCAATCCTGTTAGGACTGAGTACAGTTTCAGATAATCGAGTAGCACTATCTGATCAGCCTGTGCTGTTGCTGGTTCGGAAACGTGGCCAACTCGTAACGGAGATGTCAACAGACTTGCTGCGTTTGACCGGCGTTGTCTCTGCCAAACAGCCCACATCAAGTGGGCTGATCGTGCGGGCATTACGGCCGTTCGCCGACGCCTATTTCGGAACGCTCGGGAAGCAAGACCAATTGGTCAGTTAATCGCGTTTCACAGCCAGTGATGGCTGGGTCACGTACTCCACCGCATGCCAGTTGAGCGTTTGCCGTAATGTGTATAATATATTGAGACGACCAACAGTCGGGTGAAACCGCGTGGTGGTCAAGCAACAACGTAATCAAGAAACATGAAGACCCTGACTCCTACACAGAGCAAAGTGGTTAGCTGTTGCCTGCCTATCTGGGGTCCTCGTAATCACTCAAGTAGTTGGTTGGAAACGCTATTCGAGATGGCGGTATGGCGCAGTCAATGGCCTACTTGCATCCGCTTAGTCTTCTTCTGGTTATCTTTTTCAACCGTTTTAGTAAAATTTCTTAGAATATTGCACGTCAGTATTGAGGTGGGCGGTTGCTCGATCCGCAGTACCTTTCTGGTCAGACTGAGAACTGTTTTGATGATGATGATGATGTTAATGGTGGCGACATCAGTAGTTATCAATTTTTGCAGCTCCTTGTCAAATTTGCCCAATTTTGTCCAAAAATCAGTTAGCTTCCTGTACATCGAGGAGACTGAATATTCCCCACCAGATAGAGCCGTTTGGCCGTTTCATCTTCTTGTGTACTGTCTGCGTTATTCCACATTTTTATTTGTTTCTCTCAGTGCTTTGCGTGGAGTTTGTTACAATACCACTCGGACGCATTTCTCATGCAACCTCTACCAATCCTTTGGTTTTCAGGCACCTTACGGCGTGCAACCACTTTTCAGAGAGGATTCTTTCAGATTTTATTCATAATATTTTTACCGTAACTTATGGATCTAACAGTTGACGGTAGCTCACAGTTGACGAAGTTGTTTAATAAATCTATTCTGCTATTTTTTAAGTATCATTCATGTAACCGTGTTCATCTCTGTTGTCTTACATTACCGTTGAGTATTGCTATCGACTTGTCAGGACTAGAACTCCGGCGAGGATGTGCATTACGGACGAGCTCCAATGATATCCGAATTCCTGGTATTGTGCTTATTTTCTGAATAGTTTGACTAGAACTCTGTGAAAATGCGATGAATGCGATCACTCGCGAACAACGTACAATTTATCTTAACCAAAACCCCATGCTACCCATCGGTGATCAAAATTCCACTCAACTGGTTTAGTGATCCTTTGATTTCAACTTGGAGAGAAGTCCCAGTCATGGAGTCATCAATTGGAGTTAACAGGACAATTGATGTCTCCTCTTGAGGCGATAAAACACTTTAGGCATTACTTGCAAACGAATGTGATTGAGATTTTGCATGTGATCATTCAGTTGTGCTGATTTGTGAGGCCAACAGTTAACACTCGTTTGAGCAGGTTGAGCTCTGTACTTTTGCGTTACTTTTCGATGTTTGCTTCTCCTGGTTGTATGGAGGCTGTTTGGTAATTAGAGTGTATTAAATTCTTATATCACCTTCATTGTTCCATCTGGTGCATACAGGTCCTTTTTAACATTGGTACTTTTAAGCACCTTTCAGACAACTGATCGCTAGCTAACCTTCTTTCATAAATTCTTACTTATGTGAAGCATTCTGAACTTGGGCTCCGCTAGGCCTGATGAAGGATCTTTCGTCCAGAACAGACACAAACCACTTTTGTATATAAGAAAAATCGATAGATACCTGATGGTGTTTTATCATCCCCACATTTTTCTTGCAGTTTCAGCGAGTCCGCAGCGGAAACTCAGCTTTTCAGTACTTTCCATCCCTCAAATGGGAGTGGTTCTGGGGATCCCGTGACGGTGGAAGCCGAATCCGAGAATTTGACTAGTCCAACAAGACGGGAAGAATTCTTGACTTTGCGAGAGATCCAGGATGAGGAAGAAGGTTTACATCGTTCCGTGGAAGATCAGCGTGGAGTAAGTAGGCTGCCACATACATCGCACTCCTTTTCGACCCAGACACCAAGTTCCCAAGCTATGTCAAACAGTGCAACCTATCTGTGTTTAGGTATGACCAATCTGTTTGTTGCTCGAAACAAAACCAATTCCGATCACAACCTTGTCCATAATACATTGTTTCAGCAATTTGCACATGACGTTCATGGCGGTGCTTACGAATTAGTCCGCCAGTTCAGATTCGTAATACCGTTTACCGCTACACATTACGACCCACGCTACAGCGGTGTACAAAATATTTTTGAGGTTATTCGTGTTTCACAAGATCTTGCTCAAGTTTTATTTCGAGAAGTTCATCCAGTCGTTCATGAGCACTTAACAACTGATTGGACAACTACCTTACTTCAAATAATCCAGCGAAACCTTGTGTCCGAGTTATCTCGTCCTGTGATTCACTGAGTTACGTCCGCTTAATGATCCACGTTGAAGTGTTTCCTCCATTGCAATTGTGGGCAATAAGTCACTAATATATAATCGAGTTGCAACTTGTTTCACATCCCTCTGGTACGAGTGGACACAGTCCGCCACAGATTGACAGTTTACATTGGCTACGGCTGCAAGGGTTCGAGGTGGTGTTTATAATGCTCGTCATCAAACCGACACTTCGTGACGTGCTTCGTCGTAGTTTGGACTCGAGGTAAGAGTGGTCTGAATTTAGGATGGAACGGCAACTGGTTGCCTTACGAGCCAAATTTCTTACTTGCTGGTCTGCCATTTTTTGTCATTCTAATCATACCAAACGGAACGAACCCCCCCCCCCGCACAAAAAGAATCAACGATACTGATCTATGGGGATGTGGTAAGCAGTGGAACAAGATCAACCGAACAAGTGTGAAACAGTTGTCAGTAGATTGGTGACGTACAGCACTTTTTAATTGGCAGATAAACGCTCAAAAAGGTAAAGAACTTTATCGAAAGAAGATTCAAGGTTTGGCAAAGATGGTCAGGACGGTTCCCAGCATTCGGCCCGCACGAGTCACATGTGCATACTCGTGGAAAGAACAAACGATCAGATTTAGTATTGATTAACCGGTTCGGACCTGGCTTGGAAAGTGCGCAGATCACACTCTCAACCGGCTGCAGTTCAACATGCATGCATTATCGTCTCACTGTAAGCCACCAAATTGTTTTTTTGACAAATAACATATTGAGCTGGATGGAGACTAGCGTTGATTGGTTGGACGAGCGGTGTGAAGCACAAACATACGCAATCGATCGGTACAGAGTAGGCAATAGCGATTATAGCAAATTGCTTACTTCCCCCACCCTGGATGGGCGGATGTTCAGGCAGTTCAGCTTGTTCCGTGTGACAGTCGTACCCTGGTCCATACTGATTCCGAGCTAACTAAGCGATCATAAGTGATTGCCTGACTTTCTGTTCCACAATGCACAATAGTGAGTACGCGTCAATTGTCTGTATGGAGGATGCAATAACTATTCCATCATACACTACTCGTAATTTGTCAAAGGCTACTGACCGACTTACGTACAATATCGAGTGCAGTGAATAGAGTACCTCCTTATCCGGAGTAACAGTTGTGAAGATGTCCCCTTGATAGCTGGATATCTTATTCGGTCGAGCTACGAAAATATCGAACTGTACAAAAATTTGGCATTATTGGGTGGAATGCCAATGTCAACTTCTTATGTGAGCACACATAAGGTATTAATCTTTTTTATTGTTCTCCCAAAGTACGGGGAACTGTCCACAGCTTAAGGCGGATTGTCTACAGTAAGGGAATTTGAAACGGGAATGCCTTAGTTTTGAAGCAGGCTTTTGCATCTTGATGGTGTGAACCGCATTCCATACAAACCAACCTGGTCGTTCAACTTGTTCACCGTGGTCCGGGTCCAGGGCAGGGGTTGCGGATTTAAACGGACTTGTTTGCTTTGCTGTTATCCAGTTGGCTCAGTCGGGCCTTGATAGCAGGTCGCTTGCATTTTCGTTGACTAAACAATGTGTATTCCACCTCCGAACTTGTTGGTGCATACATTTTTGACCTTAATCTCGTTGAATACCTGCTGGGCACAATCGGAAGAAAATTTCGTTCAAGCATCCAGAGTTTTTAAAATAATCAGTAGTTAGTAAGCACTAACTCTTAAGAGTGACAGAATTCTGAAATCTCCAGTTGGTAGCATGAAAGTAAAGGACACTTCATTTTCTGTTGAAGCGGAACGCATAGAGTCCATCGATTGTTGCCCCAGTAGTACCGTTTGAAGCGGCCGTATGACCATTTTGAACGTATTCATCTGAACTCATTGCTGTCCATGTTGTTTGTAAGACAACGAACTCACAAATTTGTGGACTGACAAGTGTTTCTACCTTCTTTTCGAAACCGGTTGAAAACCGAGAATCCCATATATACAGCACGAATGTGCAGTGAACATTTCGACGGTAATACATATTGATGTGTCACTCTTTTGAACTCCGACTTTTGGGTACGCATTTCTTTACGTTCGTAGAAATTCAAACATGGATAGGTCGTTATTTCAGTTGCTCATTCAGCATGATGTGCGCCGATGGGCCCGGCCACTGAAGGGATAATCTGTTGGACCAGTTATAAACACTGTCACATACGGTCTACCCTGAAATAGCAGACGGACTTCGTGATTAGTAGTTATTCGTCTCCACGCCAAACCTTCGTGCTCGTACCAAGGGAGGGCTGATCTCTTACTAGACAAAAAATATACTCTCACGAATCAAGGTTTTGGATCCAAATGATCGCCCACGAGAAGAAAATTGAGGATCCGTGATTGCCAGTCAAGTTTCATTGAGGTCACCTTTTAAGGACGGTACATAATCACGTACGTGTTCTCTATTGTTTCGTTCTTACAGTAGCTCTCAAAAGTTCCCATCTCCTGTCCTTTTTGTTTCTGAAGTGGGAAGTGATATATTGTAGCTGTTTTATCGATGCCCCCTCTTCCCCAATCTCACACGTCCACTTTGCCCGTTGTTGTTCGAACCCATCACATGAATATGCAGAGCGCGATAAAGTCACGCATGCCCTGGTCAATTTTCGAACCAAAAATTTCATTTTTGACACAAATATCCAGAAGTATACGATGCAACGTTTACTGTAAGTGTTTGTAATATCGGAGAATTATTGAGCCAACAATAATGAGAACGGAGGAGAGTAGATGCGAGATGGTTACATGACAACTTCAAACAGTAGCATATCAGTAATTACAAAGGCTGCCGGAACGTACGTATTGAAGTCTTCGTTAATTGCAGTGAGGTGATTCATATTGTGGTGGATTGTCAGGTCAGAGGTGCGAGTTTTCGAACACAGCCGAATACCTCAACGCGGGGGGAGGTACGTTCAAAAGACTGCTGCGATCGGATCAAGAACAACGTGCGCGACCGGATGAGTCATCGCTCGACTGGATCGGACCAACGGGCGAGGCAGGGCAAGCGAAATACGACAGACGGCCAGATCGGAGGAGTGGTTTTTCCAACATTTAGAGGAACATCTCGGCACGATGTTGGAATACGGTCAAGGCCAACACTGGGTGGATGGCGGACAGCACGAGCAGCCGGACGAGCCATCGCGCAAGGAAATCGGACAAACAGACGAGGAATGGCAAGCGGAAAACCCCCGATAGAAGTCGCTGATCACACACGTAAACCGGTTAGAAGTGCACACGACAAGTGAATGGAAACCGGGGGGTGTTGTGGGTTGGAATTATGACTCATAAACGAGAGATCGCTCGTTGCATGTGACTGGCGATTTGGACAATAAGGATTGTGCTTTATTGGACGCCTTCTTGCTACAATATCACGCTCTCCTGATGCTAACAGTGTTAGGAGTGTGAATGAAGCCCCACCTCCTTCATTAACCATTTCAGCAACAAGAACACTTTGTGAGCGTTTTGAATATAACCCAAAGCAACTGTGCCTCTATGGAATAAACGCTATCCCTAGGGTGGTATGATTACCATCACTTACAACAAACTGTGGAATCTACAAGGGTTCCGTATCAAAGTTTGTTTAGTTACTCTCTCAAAACACGAATAGCATATGATCTCAGGCTTTACCCCGACAAGATGTGATTGTATTTTCCGTCACTGGAGCATTGGCGTCAGAAATGTCTTATCTGAAGGACTGGATGGTTCAACTGTATGCTGAATTGTTTTACTGGTGTCCACAAGGATTTGATGCAACAATAACCGATGTCTACTGAAAGGCACACATTCGCGAATAAATCTTTTTTCATCAACGTGGTTGTTTGAGCAATGTCACTACCGATTTTCTAAGTCTCAATGGGAAAGAGGCGTTTTCTTGAAACACAGCGTACAACCCATAACCATTTGCTCTGATCATTGAAACAATCATTGTATTGCCTGTCTTTCCACACATTCTTTTCAATGATTTTTCTACGAGCATATGAGCTCTTTGTCCACAACTTCTCATCCATTCACCTTTGGTTTCTCTTAGCAACTCCAGTCTCTCGCGAATCAGCTTTCCTTATGTCGTCTGAAATCACAATTTCCACATATGCCGGAAGAAGAATTGGAAAAAATGTTTATCAAATTTGAGTAAGTACATTGTATCATCACTCAGTATGTGATTGAAGATCAGTTGTCCCTGTTGACAGTTTGGTTTTGTTCAACTTTTAAGTTTTGGTTTGTTCGACTGCGTACGCTTCAGTTTCAATGTGGGAGGGTTTTGACACCCACAGAGCCATCTGTTTACCATTCCGGTTTTCTGAATTTAACCACTTTTTCGGATCAAGACTTAGTGTTCTAAAGAGTAGTCAGGGGGTTTCGTTTGTTTTCAAACTGAACATCACTCACATTTGATCACAGCCTTCGCATTCAGATAGACTCTCCAGCCAGCCTCTTCCGGAAAAAGCACTAGACTCGAGTTTCGCTCCCATTAGAACTCGTCAGTAGTGCCTATCCTTGTCACGGACGAGATTTGAACCCGACCATTCCAATCATGAGGCAACCGTGTCGATCACTGCGCCATTGACCTCACATCAGGCACGACCGAATTATCAAATCTGAACGCTCAACCACTCTCGCTAGTGAGCAATGATCAGGTTGCCCGATCGTCTCGGGAGGAGACACAGTTACTGCCTGTTAACTCCAATCGATAACCCCGCGATTAGGACT
>QNGE01000741.1:150664-223411 GCA_008508345.1 Paragonimus westermani
GGAAGTCTAATCGCGGGGCTATCGATTGGAGTTAACAGGACAGTTACTGTGTCTCCTCTCGAGACGATCAGGCAACCTGATCATTGCTCACTAGCGAGAGTGGTTGAGCGTTCAGATTTGATAATTCGGTCGTGCCTGATGTGAGGTCAATGGCGCAGTGGTCGACACGGTTGCCTCATGATTGGAATGGCCGAGTTCAAATCTCGTCCGTGACAACGATAGGCACTACTGACGAGTTCTATGGGAGCGAAACTCGAGTCTAGTGCTTTTTTCCGGAAGAGGCTGGCTGGAGAGTCTATCTGAATGCGAAGGCTGTGATCAAATGTGAGTGATGTTCAACTTGAAAACTTACTGTTCCGTTTATTTTGACTGGAAATTCAAATGCTGTCGTACGCCCTTCTATTTCTCAGTTTGTTCAGCATACTTCCTAGGCGTTTACAACACATTACTATTGATTTTTTGGAATCTGAAAGTGCCGAACTAAGACGAAACGAATGAATTGCACTGGGCGTCCGGAAAACTCCATTATTGAGTCGTTCATATGCAAACTTGGGTCATCGATGAGGTTGTGGTGATAGCACTTCCGTCTTTCGATTTCCTGCTATCCTATTCCACTTAAACGAGCAGTACCGTTTTCTGGGCGTTTGTCAGGATGGTACATGATTAAAAGGCTTTTTGCATGTGAAGACACATTTTAACAGAAACGACTGTCCAGGGCGAACAAACCGGTTAAATAGCCGTCTAACTCGTTAGACCAACCCCGAGACAACGTCAAGGGATGCACTTAATCCATTTGCCATGTGACTGGTTGCCGTTTACACTAATGGGCTGAGCTGTTTTGGTTCATTTATTTGTTGTTCCTAAGTGCATCTTATATACAGTTTCTTAACCTCATGTCTCCCCTGTGTTATGATGAGTAAGAATTTGTTAAGTCAGGCAATCGTTTCACGAACATATCGGGACACTCCGCCGCGTGAACGCTAGTCAGAATTTCTTGCCCACAGTCTATGGAATGTTAACACAATGTTTTAGACTTCAGTAGAAATGTCTTTTTAACCCATTATGCGTGAACATCGTAGACAGACTTTACACAGTTAACGTTCAAAGTGGCGCTTGCAGTACGCTAGCTAGCGTACGCAAAAGAATAACCGCCGCTCCTCTTGTCTGTTAACAAAGTCTCCGATTACCCGTTTGTTCCCAGTTTGAACGAGATGAAACTGGTCGATCAGTTGGCGAAAGATGGGTTCACTGTACGGCCGGTGACTCCTCTGATAATTGATTCAGCAGACGATCCAGTGGAAGCGACATCCCCGGCAATGACACGGACGGCTGTATCACCGCAGACTATATCCGAACAGATTCGTTTTATACGTCAAAGAATTGGACACATTCGGCAATTACTGTACAGTAGACCTGACAAACGAATCGGGGCCTACTATTCGTCTGAGGTTGGTCACATAACAGCACTTGTATTGCTCCCATTAAACACACTGCTTTAAACGCACAGCAAATGAGTGGAAAAAAGGTACTGTGTTTGCTGCGTAATTAAGGCTACTCATACCTCCAATGCGTCGAAATCCTAGGAAGCCAATGAATGGTTTTTGACCACGAATGGAATACTGTACCGAGGCATCTACTCTGAGCAGGTTTGTCATGCAGTTCCACTGCAGTAGTAACCTCAGTGTGTGCACCGGCCATATAACTCATTATTCGCGTTCCCAGACCCATCCTGAGCCTTAGTGTCACGAAGTGAGGACCATATTCTGCCCACTCGCATGATCAGAGTGAGTCGGTTTGGTTGTCAGTACGTACGCTTCAGCAGTTGACCACTGCCTAGAGCTAGGCTGAATTTTCTCTAGGAACCTGTTTGGATGCGGATGGTGGGGATTTCCAGATGGCAACTCTCAAAGACGCATAGGAAGGTTGTGCAAGCATACACCAAGCTAATTGAATGGCATGAGATTATACTCAGACTCTTAGAAGTAAGCATCCAGAAAAGTTAACCAATTAGAGGTGAGCGACTACTTCTAAGAACTACGATAACAAATCCATCCATAGAATTTATCCGTTTTCAGCTTCGGTACATTGCGACAACGTTGAAACAACAGTTGGTCGATGCTCTGTAGATCTATTGTCTGAATTGGTTCGATTTTTATGTTCCAATAAATTGGTAGGGCTGGCTCAGCTTTCTCATGCCTGATTGTCGCTTCTCGAGATATCGATACCAAATTACCGGTTTTGTGTAACTCAAATCCGGTCTTGCAAGTGCTGTAGAATGTGGTTACTATCCCGTAATATCGTGACTCGGCGTAGGCTCGGAGGCGTGGATATGAAGTCATGTGGTCCCCGCGTGTAGAAGTCAACGCGACAGTAAACCTGCTTACCAGGCCTACCAAAAGCGATCGCCCCGGCTCAGTACTCCTTCTGCAAATGTATGCTATTTACATCGCTCCTGGGAATTTGACTTTTTGATGGGTTGTTAGGCCCCATGTTTAGTAATAAAGACTCCATTTTGAATCGAGTTAAAAATGGGTGTTTTTATAGGACTAACACAGCTTCTTTTACAGACAAACATCACTTCTGAACGGCATTCAGTAACAGTGACGGAGCCCATATCATTCACCCCTACCGTTGTCTAGCACTTAGTCGTAGCAAGAAACCTCATTACACAAGCGAACGGTAAAGAGATTACGCACAACTACCGAAGGTCAGTTGAGTAAAGCTGTGTTGACGAAGCGTAAGTGTTAGTCACGATTTTTTCATTCATACATCCACAACGGTCCTGAACATGATCATAAGATCTTCACTTACTGCAACAGTAATGTGGAATAATCTAGGGGGAAATGCTAAATTTTACACAAATAACGCTCAGCGTCTCATTATCCTCTTGGATGACGCTTCTCGCCAGCGACTTGAGTGATCACAAAGACCCACGTCGGGTATGTGTGCCCACCCACCTTACGACGTGTGGTAGCTAAGGTCTGCAAATTTCGTGACCTCGGTTCTGCTTGACCACCCCAGTTGTACCCAACTGTGAGTGGCCTAGGTGTGTAACACACAGTACGGTAAACGTTCAGCCAACATGCAGAGTACGTCACCAAACTGTCATAGACTATGCAACCTGGATAGTTGATCCGTGTATCCTCAGCGTTCCACATTACTCAGGCGGTCATCTCACTTGCAGTAGGCTGGTTGGCAGAGACAGCGATGGTTAAACACAGCAGGTTTGTTGGTGTCTTTGTTGCGAACCGATCACGTTTCAGAACCACAGGGCAAAACAGAATGCACACAAGCATTACGTACCCTTCCTTTTAACGACAACCAACTTCTTTTGGAAGCCACAGATCGCATGTTGGCAAAGGCAACACGTGCTTTTGGTATCCTCGCGGATTGCGCTTCAGCAGTCATCACCATAGCTATGAGCCTGGGCACAAGGTGCTGTGGCTCGAATCGTCGCAGTATTCAACAGTGACATAGAATATTCTAAGGAACGTTACTAAAACGGTTGAAAAAGATAACCAGAAGAAGACTAAGCAGATGAACTAGAAGTGGTATAGATGCAGGTGCGCTATTGACTTCGCCATACCGCCATCTCGAATAGCGTTTCCAACCAACTACTTGAGTGATTACGAGGACCCCAGACAGGCAGGCAACAGCTAACCACTTTGCTCTGTGTAGGAGTCAAGGTCTTCATGTTTCGTGATTACGTTGTTGCTTGACCACCACGCGGTTTCACCCGACTGTTGGTCGTCTCAATATATTATACACATTACGGCAAACGCTCAACTGGCATGCGGTGGAGTACGTGACCCAGCCATCACTGGCTGTGAAACGCGATTAACTGACCAATTGGTCTTGCTTCCCGAGCGTTCCGAAATAGGCGTCGGCGAACGGCCGTAATGCCCGCACGATCAGCCCACTTGATGTGGGCTGTTTGGCAGAGACAACGCCGGTCAAACGCAGCAAGTCTGTTGACATCTCCGTTACGAGTTGGCCACGTTTCCGAACCAGCAACAGCACAGGCTGATCAGATAGTGCTACTCGATTATCTGAAACTGTACTCAGTCCTAACAGGATTGCCTGCAATGAGACACCTGCTGTTGCTGTCTGGAATCAGTACTGATTTACCTTGTTCGGCATGGTCTGCATTTGTGTTCAACAGAGGGCTAAGGAAGGTGCTGTTTTCTGCACACTTCATATTGGTCGACTTAACGCCAAGAAGAAACCGGACGCCGTGCTCTAGACTTTTCAGGCGCACCTTCCAAGAATGTCGTGCACGGCACATTTGAACGGGAGTGGGGAGGTTGGACACCCCGGACGAACACCACTAGAAGTGATGAACACCCGAGATAGTTGTTCTTCAAACCTCTCTCTGCTTTCATAGTGCACTCATAGGGGTGTTGGCAGGTTAACCTACTTGTATGAAACGTTCCTGTTGAGATGGCAGTCTGAGAGAACGTCAGGAACTACGGGATCGAGGTTACCTTTGAATTTGAAAAGCAGACTACCGTCGGCTCTCTGTAAGGATGCTGATGCTCAGAGATTCGTCACAAGGTAAAAATGTGATCATGGCATCCTCGATCGGATCAACACCTTGCCTGTTTCTCTCGCACATCTGACTTTCACTGGACTCAGTGAGCCGGCGTAATATAAGGCCAGTGATTAGTTCGGATGTACTAGACTGATGTCTATGTGGTTACCACATGGAGTTCAGGTCTGCTTTGTGGAAACTGGAAGTACTGTTGATTGGCCCCAAGCATGACGTACCTCTTCAGTTTCCCAAATTGTCTGAAGGGGTTTTGTCAGTCAACCTCTCTCCACCATCCTTGAGAAGAGAGGAGAGTAGATCTGGTCTAGGGCCACTTCTGCATCTGACGGATGGCCACGTGGAATGCCACAACTGATCAGTTTGGTCACATCGTCCACATGGCCCAGTTGAGGCCAGCCGAACTGTTCCTCAGAATGTTCAGCCCACTTGTCAAGTCGGTGAGATTGACTGGCGATATGCGAACCATCTTTTTCTCGTACGGTGTCACACGAACTGGAGCATCAGGGTCAATGAGGTTTTCACACAAACTGAACATCATCCACAAGTCATCGCAGCTGCAGCGTTCGCATGGATTTTCCAGTGGCCCCTTTCGAACAGAGGCATTAGAGTCGAGTTTCGCTCTTGTGTAAAGCGTAATCTTGCCACGACTGGGACTGGAACTCCGACCACGTTTTCATGAGGCAACCGTGCTGATCACTGTGGCAATGACCTAACATTGAGCACTGAATCATCATATGTGAACGTTCATTCACACTCACTTGTGAGTGATGCTCTGATTGCCCGATCGCCTCGACAGGGGACACAGTAACTGTGCTGTTAACTCCAGTGGATGACCTCTCAACTGGGACTTCTCCCCGAGTTGAAATTACAGAAATCAATAACTTGTTGATCGAGGTCAACACGGTTGTTTCATGAAAGCGTGGCCGGAGTTCTAGTGGCAGTCGTGGCCAGGTTATGCATTACCGACGACCTGTAACACAAGAGCGAAACTCGAGTCTAATGCTTCTATTCGAAAGGGGCCGACTGCAAAATCTATGGGAATGCGTCCGCTGTGATCACTTGTGGATGATGTTCAGTTTATATGAAATGCAAAATCACCCACTACTCATCAAAGTGGTTCTATCATAAAATGTTTCACTAGTATATAAAATAGTAAAACTGTTTATGCAATGACTGTTCCATTAGTATAAGGTTGTTCTCAGTTTAGTTTCACTGTGTGATCTCATTGTTGTGTTGAAGTTACAACACAACATGCTTGTTCATGCTAGTGATCAAATTCTCAAGTTCCGTTTTACTCAGATCACTGTCACTTTGCTGACTAGTTTCTAACACTTGATGTTTTGACGTAACTGAATAATGGATTCCACTACTTCACGGTTGGGTTAAGGTGGACATTCAGGACTAATCAAGTCACTGGTTGCCCACACGAGATTGTTTGCCCAGTTGGGCCGTATGTGTGTATGCTAATGGTGTTCCGTTGAAACACCACATGTTCAACGTCGTACTGGCTCAAAAGAGAAAAGGTGAATAGAACGTCTCCAAAACTGTGGTTAGTATTCTTGCTTCTCCTGCAAAAACACCCTTTCCAAGATCTCGCAGGAGATTCCATTTCTCCAGATCATTGCACTGTCACCGCCGCATCACCATCTACGAGGTGCATCAGATTTCTCAGATAAGTCGTGTCGATAGTAGTTCCAACTGTCCATACAACTTGGATGAAATTCATTTCCATCGGGGACCACTTCTCATATCGCTGCTCTATTCGGGGGGCGTGCCAGGCAGCTCAAATATATGTTGTGGTACTTCGTTAACGCCAGTGTTCGTCGAAACTATTCATGATCAAGCAATGTCAAACTTTTCACGATCCACTGGACATTAGTCTATGAAAACCCCAACGTCAAATCCCGTTGGATGGTGCGTATACTGGTGCTTTCTGTAGATACCTCACATGTGCCTGAAGTTCACAGTTTCTCCTACTTCCAGATCGCCTGATTTTTACCATTGTTTTCCACGGGCTGCATAGAAATTATTTGCTACGAATATTGATTTGACAAGTTGCTGCTGGCTTAAAAGTTACCTAAAACCAGAATGTAAGTAACACCAATAACAAAAGGTATATGACACATAAGTGGCAGTGTAATAGATAAGTAACATGTGGGAAACAAAACTAACTAACGAAACGTTTGCGATCATCGCAATCCTGAGAGGACGAGAGAAGTGATCTGGATTGTCGTGAATCACCTGTCTTGTTGGTTAGATTGACTGATGGTTAGCGAACCGTCTTTTTCACATACCGTCTGGTTTATATCTGGTAGACGACCAGCACGACAGTTAACCAGGGATAAAGACTTTACGGTATTTCCTGATTCAGTGCTTCGCGCGATCTCTCCTGTCGAATGATGCTAACGTTCTCTGTGGAAGGTTTCGGTAAGCTTGCTTATGAATTTTCGGTGATCAGTAACATGTCGGTTTCAGACAAATGTTTGTCAGTCGTTTCATACACACACTGCAGGAAGTGTGAACACATAACAGTCTGCGTCGGTGGTTGACAAGTCGTCTCTTTCTTTTTTTCCACTAATTCCATTCGACACGAGAAAGATTTGCGGAATGATATTGGTGCATGATATGACGCGGGGATATCCTGGCAAAGGTGTGTGCTGCGGACTTGGATTCATTATGGGATTCAGAGTGTAAGGACACTGGAGCCTCGTTTATTCTCCATTCGGCTGGCGTTGGACGCACATAGTCCGAGTATCGTCGCACCATTATACTATCTTTCTTGTGAGCTAACTGTATTTTAGACAGCTGCGGGTTGCCATGTTTTATTCGACAATTGCAACCGCCGAGTGGGAAGTAGGGAGGGGGTTGGGTGTAGAAACGAGTTGATTGGTGACGAAGCCACCGCCCGTTTTCTGATATGGCTTCACAACTTGGGCTGGTTGTTTACCTTGAATAGAATGACAGTCTATGGGACCATGGTTTGGTTAGTAACAAACCATCCTTTCACGGGGCATGGCCAGATGAGTGATTGGTAGCTAAGTGGGTGGCGCATAATGCAGCATCGGAGAGTAAGGACTTTTACGGAAGAACCCAGACACTTAGAATGTCACTGACTGGAGCTATCGGGAATGGTGTAGAACCGAGTTAATTAACGCTCTTGCTGCAACCGTTTACCGTTTTCTGTTATAGCCGCTGGGAAGGCAGACTTTTTTTTGTCGTAGTTGAACTTTTCTGCTCGTTTGTGATCATCATATGGTGGTAATTGCTTTTATTCAGTGGATATAGCAAATGAGCAAACGGAATACAAATCCACTCTGATCAGCGTTTGGCATTCGGCCATCTACTTAGACGGTTGCCACAACCATTTTTATAAACATCTACACTATCCAGTGTGGAGTAAATGGCTCCGGAGATCAAATGTATCGCGATCAATAAGAGGTATATGCTGGAGCGAAGTGTCACATAAACATCATAACAACTTGTGCCGATGATCCTTGATTGTGCAAATTTCAAGCACATTTGCAAAAGAGATTTTTCCCTGATATCTGCTTCTGAATCACCATTCTAAACTTACTAAACATCTCTACGATAGGAAATTTCTGATTGTGATCTCCTTGGAAATTGATTTGAAATCTGCTTGTGAACTGAAGCTATTTTAGTACCTAAGGACAGTCTTGATTTCCCGTTGTTTTTGGTAGATTTTCTGTCGATATTTCTCAACGGAGTCGCCCAGTTTAGTCTATGTTAATCTCGAATGACCTTCGTGGTCGATAGTGTCGCTTCCGGAAACACAGGCGAATACCTTCAAACTAGCTCTTCGAATAGACGGAAGGGATTGAACGTGAACGACCTTCGGTTTCCAACGAGACTTCCAGTATTATGTTGATCAGGCTCATCGATATTATAGTGAGTTATGATATACCCTCGGTTCTAGCCAGTCTGTACAGTTCACACTGTGAATAACAATGGTCATCCAATAGACCACCTATGGAACTAATCCTGATGATGATAGGCAACAGCCGTATCAAAATTACATCCGGTTTACCATTCACTACGGGACAAAGATATGTGGGTGCTCATCTAATAAATTCCGCTTAACAAATCCACATTTTGGTGCAAATTCACTATTAGTTACGGTAATAACCCAGCGAATCTTGAGCTTAGCACAGGAGTCAAACGGTCGATGCCAAACCCTTTTCCACAAGTGCGCATTTTGCGATTCTCATTCCGTCGTCATTCGTCATTGTTCCTTTTCTTTTACTTTTGTCCAGGTCCACAACGATGACATCCTTGGTTTGCCATTTTTTGGTAAATTTATCTTGTTTATTCCACGTCACTGTTACAGTGAGCAGCGACTCGAGCCACAGCACTCCCTTGATCAGGCTCATGTCTATCGTGAACGAATGAGGCTGAAATGATTGTGTGGCTAACGATCGGTCGTGTCAGTTCGTGGTGTTCTTCTCGGTGTGACTGTATGTGGCTTGTTGGAACTGTCCAACAACAACTTAACTCTCAGTCTGAATCTCACTAGCCACTATGAGAACAGAGACTTCGCACGTTGACCTCGTGTACTGTTAGAGCCCCTTAAAAGCAATGTGCAGAGGGAGAGACAGAGAGGGAGTTGTAACTTGGCTTAGCAACGGAAAAGATGACTTAGCAGTTCGATTTGAACAGAGTAGGCTACAGATTAGAATCGCATAAAAATTCCCAGTGTAATTATAAGAAATAATGTGAAGCGAACAAGCTCATTTTCAGTGGTTTATCATCAGACTAAATATATCACATTTATATCACACATTTTACAAGAGAATCATTAGGGGAGTAAACGGGGAACGGGTGGTTAATGACGTTGACGATATCCTTTGCTTATTCGATAATAACCTAGATCCGACTGAAATCTTGGCCACATTCAACTCCGCACACCAAAATGTGCAACTTTCGTTGGAGACCGAAGTGAATAACCAATTAGGCTTTTTGGATGTATGTTTACGTCGTCGCGTTGATGACCCAGTTCAGCATGCGGTACACAAAAAGGATAATTGGAATGATCAATGCATTCACTTCAATAGTTTCGTATCACTCACCTTGAAAATAAATCTGATCAGTTATTTGATGAGCAAAGCCTTAAGAATTTGCCCAGATAACACCCTTACTGAAGAATTGGCATTAATACGTACAGTAATACAGAATGGCTACCCGGAAAGGTTCATTGACACGGTAACAGTGGAGTTAAACAGGCCAGCTGAACCTAGTAGACAAGAAAACTGTGCACATCGGATTACCATTCAAGGGCTATACGCTAGCCGAAACTATCATGCGTAGGCTCACAAATACAGTTTGTACAACGTTTACGCCGCTAAATTACGTGTCCACTTTACGTCCAATCCAATTTTGTGTCCACGCCCAGAACATACAGTGCCTGTTTCTGTAGCATCGTTTTGTGTAAACTCTTTCACTTGTTCCCGTGAAGCCAGTTATGTTGACCGCACGACCAGGCGCTTATCTGAATGGGTCTTGGAACACCACCCGGCTTGGTGCAACAGTGGAATAGCGAAATCTGTCAACAATGCCGTATTATCGTACCTGGCGGGCTTGAATCACTCTGTCAATGTGACGGACGCGTCTCGCCCAGTCTACCGAGCTTAGGTCATCCAGTCAAGGGCAGTGAGGCATAGGATTCCGTCTACAGCATAAGCTATTGGAATTCGCTTGTATAACCCGACCCTGTGGACCCAGAAACGTTTTTTAGGCTTTGGATCTGTGCTGACCACCCCCTGTTTACCTGTCAAAACCCGTTGTTCAAGTGGGCACTTGGTTACAATGTGACACTGAATGGACTGACCACATTGACCACCCGTTCATCGTTTACCGCCTTAGTGAATCCACCGCAAAATGTTTGATATAAATGTGATGTACTACACTTGATGGGAAATAACTGAAAACGAGCTTGTTCGTTGCATATTATTACTAGTCACAAGTGTCGACAGGGTATAGCTATAAAATGTTTATTGTAGTCTTCACAGTCTGAACGATACTTGCAAACCGCTGCAGATAAGGATAGCGAGTAAAATCGAGGTGGTGTTTTAGTTGCGATCGTTATTTAGGATAACCTAGCTTATTCAAGTTTGGTTGTGTAAGCAGTATTTTGAGCCACTTTTTGCAGTCACGCCTCCAGCTGTGTCAGGCCTTGAGGTCTACGACCGACATCAACCTGAACCGATGTCACTTGCGGTCGTCCATACACGAACAGTTTTATAAAAAACAGACTATCAGGATTTTTTCCCAGCTGTCGAGTGGAGCATGCATAACATTCAGCGTGTCACAGAGACCTGGTCCAGTGTTTAGCCTAACATGTACTCTGTTCATGCACGCAACGGTCACATAGATGAACTATCGGAACACTAGTTACTTAGTGGAATGCACGGGCAATTTCTCGATTCAGGGTATTTAGTAAATTTAAGATGGCTATCTGAAAACATCTTTCAGAAAACAGTACCTCGATTTTTAGTGTGCTTAAAGATTGCATAAACAAGAATCACCGGTATAATAATATCTGGTTTTTTTTCCCGTGCAACCTCTTTTGATCATGCTGTATTTGAACGCCATTTTATCAGTCATTTACTCTGCACTGGATAACAGACATTTGTAAAAACGGTTGTGACACCCATTCATATACATGGCTATTTGCTAGTGTTTGGGCTACTCAAATCTCGATTTTCACTTTGTTTGCTCACAATTATCCTATCGTCATACGAAACTGTTGGCACTCAAATTCTTTGTGGACTTACACAAAGCTCTGTCGAATATCAGAGCTCGTTTAATGACAGCTAGGTTTCTTTTCTTTTGTTGTTCAATTCGTATGTGCCGAACATCAAGATCCTTCTCATCAACCAATTTCTTCACGTAAAAAATGGACGCGTGCACAGAGCATTTCCTCTAAGCTTATCGAAAGTGGCGAAGGCCTTTATGTCAGCCACTTAGCTTAAATGTTTTTGTCATTTTCCTTGCGAACAATCCGTTGTTTGATCATGTCTGCTTGGACATCTGGGATCAAAACAACCGCTCCGTCTTACGCAAGTGACTTCATCTGGATCACTCGTGGCCTAAACCACCAGTCGGCAATGCCAAGGGGGGTTTGACATATTAGCACGACAGAATCGGCTTTTGTGCACGTGAAACATCCAACTAGTCTGGGCGATGTGGGTTTAACGGAGAAATTTTGCAACCCTTCCCGGAATGGCGGCGTGTTTTATGAAAACCAGCCGGTATGAACTGAAGATAGTCTCTTGTGAGGGGTGAAACCATCTGACAAGACAGTTTTTCGTATCACCTGTTGACAGTCAAGGAGTGTTCTCTTGGAACAGGGAAATTTTACCGGAAGCTCCGCTATTCCCGAATAAGGGTGTATTTCCTAGATTGCCTTACACAGGTAAACTCTTCGTATGTAGCACCTCTCAAAATTTCCTCGTAAACCATGTGTACCAATCCGGTTATATTTTCTCGCATATGGGTTGGTTCATACTATTGTACATCCTTAGATATGTAACAGGTCTCTGCCACCATTTAGGATGCAAATCCACAGGCACGCAGCCCAGCGTAAAATGAGAACACCTGATGGCGATAGCTTCATCGAATACGAGGATTCAACGATGAGACATAGATAGTCATCAAATCAATCAAGTGCATAACACATTTGGATCCTTCGAAGCTAAACAGGGAGAGAGAAGGACACATGTGCACGGGTAGACAGGTGACGTCGGGACAGCGGCAGGCGCGAATGTCAGTTTCCAATCGTATGCACACTCGACACAAACTGGTCCCCGAAACTTCTGTACAATTGTGGTCTCAAACTGTAACACATAAGGTGGAAAAATTTACCGTTACTTTTCGGTTACTGAGATCCCGTCAGACTGTTGGTTTTCCGGCCTGATAGCCTCTTTTGCCAAGAAATGAGCAAAAGTAAACCCCTAAAGCTTCATCGTTGTGATCTATCGGCGTCACGATAGGCTTGCATTTATGAAAAGTCAAACTGATCGCACTGTCTACAAACATACACTCTAGGAGATCCCGTGCTTCATAATGTTCACGGGCGGATAAAGCAAATCAAGGGTATTTCACACATTTACATGCGTACTGCACTGAAGAGTGATTGTGATAACCTGCTCGCTCTAGTTCATACTTGTCAGCCAACAGAAGATGAACCACTCGTTTTTGTTCTGGTAACTGCGACTGCAACTGGGTACATCAAAATGTCAAATTCGTTTTGTCACATCTAACAGAAAGAGATATTCACAACACACTTTACCTCAAGTTCTGGAGACGCCGACACCATGTACCTGTCTTCTGGCGCAGTGTAGACTCGCCACGTTTCACACGTACCTGTTTGGCTAGATTCGCGTAGGATAATTCGTTGGTACTGACCATCAAGTGTTGGACAGTTGGAATGTTCTCTATCTGGGAATACCTTCTCTAATCCCCTCCTTCCTTACGCAGAAGATATTAGTGTTGCAACTATGAATCTAGTTCTGTTGTATTATTAAAGGCTCGTGTCTTATTGCCTAGGCACTCCTGTGCAACCATTAGGACATGACTTTCGTCTGGCTGTTCCGTTCTAGCCTATATGGTCGAACCTATAAAGATCGAAGTGTTGGCCAGCACAGCCATCTGACAACCACAGCAAGGTAACACAAAAGGTCACGATACACAAACAAGACCACTTACGTACAGAGAAGGCACTGGTTAAAAATTGTCAGAGCTGGGCAACACGGCCTTTGCAGTACATTTCGGCTGGTGCGATTCTTCTAAATGCAGAAAGTAAAGGCTGTTCAGTGAATGTCGTTTCGGTCAAAATGTGACTAAATTAGAGAAGTTAGTTTCAGACAGGTCATATGTACCAAATTTACGTCCACACTGAGGAACAGGGAGAACAGCTGTTACACGATTCTTCTCCGTAGAGCCAGGGAACGTCATGCTGATCAAGCGAACACTAGCCAATCTTCCATAAATAATGCTGTTTTTGCCTCCCGAATGGTGTCACGCGGGACAAGCTTGAGTGTGCACTTGTTTGGTTGTCGAGCTTCTAACCTCAGTCTTGACACATTGTAGATAAAACGTTTGCATCAGGACCTTCGATTTTTGTTGCTACAACGCGCACAACATTTGATAAAGTCGAGATCGAGGGAATTCGAACAACAAATGATTCAGCAAGGTGACACACGCTCGGTCGCAGCCACAAAGGGATTCGCCTACGTGGATTTGCATGGACTAGACGAGGTCTGCGCGTTGACTGTGCTTCGACAACGTCTGCAAGCTGTAGAGACCAAGCTGAAAATATCAACGAAGAACGGGTTCAGACGTTCGGTTTCCTGTGTCATCGTTATCACCGGTCGAGGAGGAACTAACGCAAAAACGGATTTGGTTCCAACATCTCCAGTTCTTCGACCGGCAGTAATCAATTACTTCAAAGTGAATGGTTACAAATTCACCGAGAATTACACTGTCGGATCTGGTTATTTCACTGTACATCTACCTCCTCGAAAAATGACTGATCAGACGCCCAGCCAATGAGAGGACAGTTGTTCACAAACCTATAGCGAGGACTAACAGCCTCCATTCTTTGCCAATTTGTTGAACTTTCACATAATATCAAAAACTAACCAACCATTTTATAACTGTAAATTGTAACCGCCTTTTATGGTGATTCTTTTTCAACGCGATGTTCCGCACTGAGTATGTCAGCTGTAGGACTTACGATTGCTAGTTCGAATCTAGACCGTCTGAAAAGCTTCTACTCAGATTATCAAATCCAAAAGACCACGTAGCAACAGCCAGTGGTACAGTGTATATACGTTTAATTAGGTGATGGAAAACGTAGCAAGCTTTGGAGGCATTATCTAACGCCATCGATCATGACTGCCCTAGCTGCTTATTGGAAGCATGATGGGAAGTGGCGGTCAATCAGGCTTACTGCGTGAAAAATATTGTAAGAAAACTGTCCCGTGGATGCCCTTTCATTCCCACCTGACTCAGCCACTCCTGTGGTCACGTTTCTTGTAGTGCATTGATACCTTGCCCCTGGACTGTTAAGAATTTCACACAGTGGATCATTTTCATTCTCCCTAAAAATGGTTCAACCAATAGTTGATTATTTTCATTAAAACGTCGTTACTTGGTAGCATGAGTTTGGGCGTAATACAATGAACATGTTGCGCCCCAAATTACCCCCACATTGATAAATGTCTTAAAATATATTACTGATAAGTAATGTGGCAGATTTATGATTCCAGATGAGATCCAACTGTGAAAAGTCAGGTTTTCGGTTGGATTCGAACCAGCGACAGACACAGCATGCCTCAACGCTGCAAGCGCTCTACCAGTGTAACTACGAAGCCACACCAGGGGCTCAGGAATTTCACATTTGTACCTTGTCACCCACCCGTCCCACTGTTTCATATGGAACCCACCAAATGATTCAAGGGATCGACTGCCCCGGTAGGATTTCTCAAACAGTTCACGTTGAAATCCACCAACGTCACTGCTGAGCATAGGAATTGTATTTCTAATAAGCGATGTGGCAGATTTATGATTTTAGATGAGACCCAACTGTGGAAAATCAGGATTTCGACTGGATTCGAACCAACGACAAACATAGCATGCCTCAACGCGGCAAGCGCTCTACCAGCTGATCTACGAAGCCACACCTGCCGGGGGCAGTCGATCCCCTGAAACATTTGGTGGATTCCATGGTTCGAATCCAGTCGAAGCCCTGATTTTCCACAGTCGAGTCTCGTCTTAAAATGAGCACAATGAAACCATCAATCACACGCACGTAAACTGTAGTTTTTATGTCAAAGAAAGTGAGACTTAGGCAAAATAATACTATACTAGGGTAACAGCGTCACTGCCAGCTAGTTTTGTATGTATTGTGTGTGCGATCGCGCTTCGACTTACTACTGTTTCCGATCACTTAAATTGTGGTGGAATCCGTAAGATCGCTGTGACGAGCAGTCACTAGCAAATGTCTGACGATGTAAGAATTGAGCACATGTCAACATTTCGGCAAGCTGGTTTGCGGCTGCTACATTAGTGTGAACAGCGGGGAAACATGCTCATTAGCTCTTACGCCGATACAACTGTCTCCTTAGCTATGTGTGAATTTATATACATAATGGGTGTGAACTGCTGGTGTATTAACGTTCCCATAAGACCTTTAGACGAAGTTCGAATGTACATTATCAGATAAAGCTTCACAGCACTCTAGACTTCATTCCAGGTGTTCCCGATCTTTAAAGACGTCAGGTAGTCGTTTGTTAATGATAACCCCTTGTAAACGGTCTTCTTCGAAATTTCATCGACATGTTCTGCAGGAGGCCCAGCTATAACGCCCGACGAACAAGGGTCAGACAAATGTATCCGGTGTATCAAAAATACAAGTTTCACGGCCACAACGAAACGAAGTGCAGGTCAATGACCGTCGGTTTCATTGTAAAACAGATTTCGAAATGAAAAAACCTGTCGGACTACGTAGCATTCTGATGTGTCGAACGTAGTATTCGTTTCACTCTATAGATTCACGGAAAGTCTTGAATCGTGTGCATGCTCATCAGTTGCTATTTCGGCAGGTTTCCTTAAGATGGGTGGCAATTCAAGTCAGCCAGGAGTGTAAAGCGAGATTTACCACAGGATTTCGATCTAGGCACACAACGCGCGCTGTCACCGAGTCCGATATTTCCTCATCAATATGAGGAAATTGAGCCTTGGCACGACCTGAAGACTTGCACGCTTCTACGACTTACAAGGCGCGATGTAGCAGGTGGTTAGTTGGCATTCATGAGATGTGGCCATGCCAACACAGCATGTGAGACGAACTCAGTATGCTCAAGGGTCGACAGTTGTAATCCGTTTCGAAAACGCGTCGACGAACTTCATCTGCCGATACGGTGTTTCCAGTACGCGCAGCTGATGCTTGGGAGAGGCTGGTGGTCAAAATTGGATGCTCTGTGAAAACCCTGTGAACAAATGAACGGATTTTCGGAACGGTACACTAAGACTTGCCCTACAGTGCCATTGCACATTTGACCTTTCACAGAAAGACTAAAATTATGCCGACGTCACAATGACCAGATTTGGTAAACGCCGTCAGAATGTCTGCTGTGCCATTTGTGATCTTATCAGACATTTCTTCAGTGCTGATACAGCTCCCAAGGTACATGAACGTCTCGGCTACTTCCAACTGCTCATCAGAAAGGGTGAGAGCAGGCGCAGAGTTCTGCCGATCCTGTAATAACACATTATGTTTAGTGAGTGCAAAGGTCATCAAACTGACGGACTGAAGCTTCTAGTCTGTCTAAGATGCTTTGTACCCCCTGAGCCCTCACATATTGAGACGATGTCCCAGGCGTACTTGATGTCTTGAAGTCGAGTGCCTTGGGGCAAACCCACGTCATCATATTCACAGTCTGTCGAGTCGCACTGTAGAATCTCGTTTACTACAAAGTTGAATAAAAAAGGGAAGACTGGATCAACTTGTCGCACCCCACTTGATGTACTAAAGGCCGGTGATGCGCTGCCATAATCTTTAACCGTGTGCGAGATCTAACAGTGAATGGCTTCCCTGATGTTTACACACTACTCTGGCGCACCCTTTCTCGATAGGCAGTCCCAGAGTACAGCTAGGTCAACTGANTGTAGGAGAAAAGGATAACGGAACCCGATTTCCGGGATCGACTAGTCTCCAAAATGCTCCGATCCAATACAACCGGTAACGCAGGATGACGGGAAGAAGACTGTTCTCTAAGAGAACTGTGTTGATGTGCTCATTGACAGCGTAACTCTGAGAACACGTCTGTATGTATGCGGTTGTAGTCCAAACAAAAGGCACAAACGTAAACGGGCCGATCAGGAGTAAGGGAACACGAAGAGGAATAGATATGGAATGGTGGTAGATATAGTGCAGAGGGGTCGGGAATGTTTGCAAGAAGCGAAGCATCAAAATGTGGCACTGAATTGAAATTTCCAATAGAGAAACAATGGTTTCGGTTTTCATCATAACAGTAATAGAAATTTTTTGGGGACCGATAGGTCTTCCGTAACACCATCATCAAATCGCTCTCCTTCGAAATTCATCACGTGTTTCCTCTCACCCACCTTCCTTTGACTGTATTGGTCCAAATGATTTTGTTTCTCTCTATATGCAACACCAGTGGCTACAACGCCTCCCCCAGTCTAAGCCTACTTTTCTATGCTGTGTACTCGTCCATGACAGCTTCCGTGCTCTGCTAGTATTGAAACCATCCGTGTTCGGTAATCTTCTTAGTCTACGCGTTGATGTATGAAACTTGGATGCGCGCTGGATAACTGACAGTGAGGAAAAACGGTTCGCGCACAAATATCTTTCAAGCCTCTTGTGATCACCATGTATTTCCATCTATCCAGTTTGGTCTTCCTCGATCAGCATGCTGAATCCGATGACGGCCTGTTGGATCTGGTGACATTTTGATTCAATGAGACTGTGGTTTCCAGCAAACGTCATCTAATTGTTCAGTACTATGAAAGAAGCAACAGGAGGAAGTCACTTCATTCAGTTCGTCTAAGTGAAGGTTCAGTCAATGCACAGTATAGGTAGAGGCGCGACCAGTCGAATTCTACAGTCGTACCCCCTCTACTGTCAGGTCTCAGTTGGCTAATCAGTTTCAGCTGATCCCTCCAATTTGTGATGTCCGTGAGCGTACAGTGTGCATTTCTGACGTGCGCAGACTGCGCTTTGGGAACCACCTAATGCATCTTACCATCCGGAAGAGTACACTCAAACTGCAATGCACCCATAGCCGGCCAACGAAATGGCGACTTAATCCACTGACCGTAATCCTGACAGCACTTAGAGACCCTTGAGCCCCGAATGTGTTTGACGTGACCGATAGTTAAAAAATTCCACACCGAGTTGTCGTACTAGGGCCCAAAGGGTTTTGATCCGACAGTAAACGATTTATGTCGAAGAACACACCGTTGTTGACAAGACGTCATGATGCGACTGGTTTCAGAAAGGAGTGAGCAATATCACTACTGACTGAAGAACATGTTACAATAGACATATTCTTTTTGGTTTTTAGTGTTACTGCGTGCTTCATTAATGTGTCGAAGACTTAGAACAGTAAAAGACCGAGCAATATGGGGTGATCATATTTCATCGGAAAAGTGACTTTCTTATGAAAAGCTTATCAGTAGGACAATAGTTCTATTAACGTTTGTCACTGTCTGTGACCACCTGAGTTCTGATTGGCCAGTTTGATATTGTAATTTGCGGCTTTGGTTCAATCGTTTCGGCTATTTAGGTTCGATTCGTGTTCGAACAGATTGTTTCGACCGTGATACTTATAAACAAAGCCAACGTAACAGCTGGTCGCTCCACTACTTGGCTTGCGTTGGCGGATCATAGTTCTGCTTTTGACACCGTGAACTTCCATTAACCGCATCTTCTTCAGCTGTGATGTTGCTGCAATTCAACCTAGTGCACGACGTAACGGCCTGGTGGGGTAGTTGATAGCGTTGTGTGTTTTAAAAGGTATACGGTGGAAAACTGGAAGTCTTAGGTGCAATCATGTTCATTTTGCTCCTAATCGATGTACACTCCGTTTTCGGGGTCATTCAACATTTTGCACACGGTTTTGCTAAATATCAGCATACACATTTTTCATGTTTAGTTAACAGTTAGTTAAACGTAAAATAGCATTGTCATGTCATTTGGCGTCTGTCTGCCACCGGGTTGGCAAACATGTCACTGCTGTGTTCCCATTCGAGATCACTTGGCACGCTGTGAATTGACGTTCGTAAGATGTGGCCAAGCCAGCAAATTCTGTGAGATGAGCTCAGTATGCTCAAGGGTCGACAGTTGTAATCCGTTTCGAAAAGATGTCGGCGAACTTCGTCACTGTTGATCACGGTGATCCTACCACAAGCCGGTAATGCAACGGAGAAACCTCCAAGCGGATGGACCAGGTTTCGGAACGGTACACTAAGACTTGCCCTTCAGTGCCATTGCACATTTGACCTTTCACAGAAAGACTGAAATTATGCCGACGTCACAGTGGCCAGAGTTGGTAAACGCCATCAGAGTGTCTGCTGTGCCATTTGTGATCTTATCAGACACTTCTTCAGTGCTGATACAGCTCCCAAGGTACATGAACGTCTCGGCTACTTCCAACTGCTCACCAGAAAGGGTGAGAGCAGGCACAGAGTTCTGCCGATCCTGTGATAACACATTATGTTTAGTGGGTGCCAAGGTCACATCAAACTGACGGACTGAAGCTTCTAATCTGTCTAAGATGCTCTGGGCCCCCTGAGCCCTCACATATTGATGTCTTGAAGTCGAGTGCTTTGGAGTAAACCCAAGTCATCATATTCACAGTCTATCAAGTCGCACTGTAGAATCTCGGTTACTACAAAGTTGAATAAAAAAGAGAAGACTGGATCAGCTTGTCGCACTCCACTTGATGTACTAAAGGCCGGTGATACGCTGTCATAATCTTTAACCGTGTGCGAGATCTAACAGTGAATGGCTTCCCTGATGTTTACACACTACTCTGGCGCACCCTTTCTCGATAGGCAGTCCCAGAGTACAGCTAGGTCAACCGAATCTGATGTCCAAGAAGACAACAATTGTTAACGTATTCTGTGAATGACGGAGTTCAAACATCTGACGGAGTGTGAAGATGTGATCAGTGCAGCGGTGGCCAGGGCGAAACCCAGCATGCTGCTCACGTTCATGCTGCTCGCTCATTTCGTTTAGTATGCGACGTGCAATGGCTACGAACAACTTTGACGCAGTAGGAATCATGCTAATAAATCCATTTGTGATTTACATACAAACTGCGTGAGCCCTTTTTGGAACTGGGGATGATGCAGGCGAAACCTCAGTCATTTGGAGCGGCTTCACTGCCCCCGAGTTTCTGGAGCAGAGCCATCAGCTCTATAGCCAAGACTGGACCACCGTCTATAAAAAAGGGCCGGAGAGAGTTCGTCTGGGCCGGGTGTCTTATGAACTTTCACGAATTCGGTATCACGCGGGACTTTTGTTTCCGAGGCCGGAGCATTTTCAACAGACTAATGAGCACATGCGGAACCCAAATGCTTAGTCATTGGCGCGGGTGACCGGCACTTGGGAGTGCCAAGCCCAGCGTCCTGGACGCCGTTGTAGGTTATGAATACGTTCATCATTGGCTTCGTAGACTGCCTCGCCAATAGCTGGTTTCTTGTCACCAGTTGTTCGGATGGGATGTAACAGGTTTTAGGGGTTCCCGGTAATAGCGGCTTGTGCCGTCTCTATTGTACGTTGTGTTCACCAGGCCTCGCGAACTGAACCACGTTCACCGTTTTTTGTTCGACGGGTACCGTTAGGGTATGGTCCATCAAAGCCACGCTGGTCAGCACTTACCCTCTACTTGAACGTTCAAGTTTACAGTTAGTATTACAATGTTCGTGTGCCGAAGCCTAGTGAACAGATGATAGAAATCATCTCCGTCTGTGTTTTGACTACAGTATGTGGGGTCATATGCTACAACAACAAGCAGAAAACATTAGATGAAAACATTGATGTTCCAACCGTGCGATGGTGGCTATTGACGGGTACCCAGTCAAGCAGCGCCTTCTCGGTGTATGTGCTAGGGCAATCCCAACACTGGCTTACCCATTGGCTTGGGCCATAGGGTCTTCAGACAATCGCATATTGTACGTGCACAGTGAAGCAGCTGATGTAAACTGCAGTTGTAGCACCAAGCTAGAATCCTGAAGCCGTGTTTCAGCAAGACAACAATATATCAACAGCGAGGATCTCCAGAGTACGTGTATGAGTGTTCGAGCACTGAAAGTAGCCAGCTTAAGTGATGTTCGGGTAGCGAGTAGGGGTTTGTGTCCGTCAGACAGAGGAATCTTGGTGTTTGACACATGATTCTGGCTACGGCTTCCGTCACGGGCAGAACAATGAGGTGACTCTATGGTGTGTGTCCGAAAACGAGAATGGGGGTCACTAAGGAGAGGGTTATTTAGCAAAAGAGTGGGAAACGAGACACACTGAGTACATGAAGTAGAATGTGACGAGGGAGCAAAGGCGGCATCTGGCAACTCGCCAATGAGTTACGATACGAAGATAAGACAACACTCCTAACCGAAATACGTTTATAAGCTCAGTTGTCTCGGATGCCTAGATCAAAAAGGGGCTTGGCTTGATGGCCAAAACCGGATCCTATGGTGCAAGATAAACTTCATTCACAAGGCATCAAGGGGAACTGCGGAGTTCGCAGTCCATTGGAGGCCGGTGGCCAATGGTGGTTCCGTTTGTACGTTGTTCAAGTTGAGTCCATCCATCCAGGATGCCAATGCACTCTGCATGAAGTTGCGTCGGAAACAGTGCAGCAGTTCGAGGATTCACCGTTGAAGTTGAATATGGTGTAATATATGTGTCCAGCCAGAGAGTCCAAGACCGACAGGAACGTTAAGATGCTTCGATCTTGATGTCGGAGGCCGGTGACCAAAATGTTTCATACACCCTTCGGATGGGATCCAGTCAGTCAAGTTACCTGGCAAAGCTTTTGCACCTGTTAGAACCAGCAATCATCAGGGTGATTCGCGTACCTTCTGAATTTGTTCATGGTTAGCGGAGACTGAGGTTGCCCATACGCCATGCAGCCAACACGCCAGACGAACGGCATGCTGTTCCGAAACCCATGTGACACCGCTGGGGGATATTTGAAACCCAATTGTGGTGGGGTGACGCACCATGACGTGGTGACGTCGAATGAGATATGTGGCATTTCATGAGACCCAGCTGCCATCCATGAATCTACTACGTCTCTGGTATTGCTTCTGCTCGTCGTCCGCGACTGCTTATTCACTCTTGTAGCGACTATCAAAATATTTATTATAGTGGCTACAAGAGCTCAGCTTACTTCGCAGTTAGCTCTCACGTGAAAGACCGTTCCCCAATCCGCAGCTTGGGGACGCGCCCGATGGCACTGAGCCAGCCCACCTGTTTACTGGGTGAGTGCTGCATTAACCAGAGTCCTCTGCTGTTTGTCGGTAATTAACATTTTAATAATTTTTGCGATTTACCATGAAGTCGTCGACTGAAGCTAACAAGATGATTACCATTTGCCCTTCAAAAAACTTGAGCATTACCCACAAATGCATTTGAATTAGCCTTTATGCACGATCATTCGGTCATATGTAGTGTGAGATCAATGATACTATAGTCTGCACGGTTGCCATAAGAAGGCATCGCCAGAGATTGAATCCCAACCGTGACAAGACTATGCACCACTGGCTGACATTCAACTTGGTCCGGATTCCTGGTAACAGTACGTTATGTACCGTCCACCGAAACCAAGAGGCAAATTCTCGGTGTGTGCCCAGGCTCCTATCGGGTACAGTAGTAGCAATGTTAAACATTCCTGCTAAAAAAGTACTGTGGTCGACACGTGGCTCCGACGGCTTCATTCGCCGAAGACATGAGTGCGAAGATGAACAGGTTGTACGATGTAATATCGTACTTTGATGGTTGATCTTAATTAACATCAAACCACTCGGACGGTGGTGAGCGAACGCTGCAACACTACGTTGATCATCGGTTATTTTTTGCAGATATTCGTTGCAGACACAGGGTAGGCCAAAGCACACTTTGGTACGCCCCCACTCCCACTCAGACGGGCCACAGCGTCTCTGTCATGGACCGTCTACGTTCGTTTCCATGTCCTTTATTGCAGTCAGCTCCTTTAGGATTGTGCATTGTTCCGCCTTCCCAAGTAGCATAATCTCGCTAGCTCGTAATCCTTCCGGAGATAACAGTGAGAATATCATAAGCACTTGCTAACCTCCAATGTCGTAAAGGCGTCTGGTTGCCACCCAAAAGAAGGAGTCGTAATGCTTGTTTAAGGCACATTTTCACTCCTTGACTTTGCTTGCAACAAAACTAGCTTGAAGTCAGGCAAAATGAAACGACTTAAGATAACGCAACTAGTGAATAAGAAACTTTGGAAACATTGAATTGACGTAAAACCAACCGGGAGATGAAACGAAGCGACTCCACAACGGAGCAGTAGGCGAGCGCGTGGAATAATTCACAAGTTTGTGTGGGAGATGCATAAGTCGGTATTCTTGCACGTTCAAACGTTTACAGCGAGATGGGTAAAAAAGACAACCGAAAGTTAAGCGAAGTCGACATTAAATAGACACGCGGGCTATACAGCTCACTTGTTAAAAGGCAGCCAGAGTTGAGTTTGACAACGCGAAAAGAATCCACCAGGTCGAAGCCATTGACATCAGCGTGAAGGGTTCAAATTCCTCCAGAAAACTGCTCGCGAACGACGTTCGGTGAGGGGGCGGAGGGAGGTGTTGACCAGCGATCGTATGGCTTCTCTAAGCGTCCCAACTGCAACCATGTTTTCCCGCACACGTGATACTGCGTACGTCTGCTATAGGAGGCCTGATATGAACTCAGTGCCACTTACTTCAGCCGTGCAACTAACTGCACGTGGTGAATGTTCACTCTTTTCCCAACGATTCCTCTACCATTCCAATCTTCAAGCTCGTTTCGCTGGCACCTTTTCGAATGTTGCTCGGTTTTCGTCAGGAAAGAGATTTCTCAGTTGTAAGATATCCGCACCAAATGTAGTACGAATGAAGTTGAATAGTTTGGGCGTCGTGTTTAACATGCTACTGATAAACAGATTGGGAATAACACAATGCGACTTGGATTACAACACTTTTGAGGAAGGCCACCCGATGTGGTTGAAACGTAGAATATTACAACTTGCTCGTAACGCTGTGTTATTCCCAATCTGTTTATCAAGGACAATTGAGTTTCATGGGTCTGCAGATACAGACCCACTATTGGCTACAACCCACTGTCGTGCTAGGGTGTTTCGAGCTAGTGGTGTGGGTTATCATGAAATTCTCGAACCAGGTACACAAAAACCAACCTTGCTTATCGGAACAGTCCGTGGCCAAGCCATTGCCTAGCCACCATGCGGTTTCTTTCCACTACTAACAGTCACACTGAACAATGTGCGGCACGGTAGACGTCTTGTTAGCAACTGGAAGTTGGTCAGAAACCCGCACAAAATTCACCTTGGCAAATATTGGCCAAGTAAACACAGCTGCTGTTAGATCTCCAATGTATGGGATTAGATGCACTGTTTAATGTCCGGTAGTCCTTACACAGACGACACAGATGTAGCCACACAGACCACGGACGGATGAGGCTAGCTGGAGCATAAGCTCAAAATCAGCTTGGATAATTTCAGCCTATCGGGCGCTACATGGCAGATTGACGGTGCTCGCGTGAAAAGATTGTTTATGACATCGCTTGTCACGGCCGACAGTTCGTTAACAGATCTAACCAGCTGTAGAGTCTCGAATGGTAAATTCAGTTATGGAGGTCGGACGGGTCACAACCGAGTGGTGCTTTGCCTCTGTATTGACCTGGAGATACCCCCGGTCTGCCTGCTGTACGATGCGTAAAATCCTTCCTAAAATCTTAGCTCACATTGTACATAGGACCTTAAGGATCTTTGCCTGCCGTCTGCCTGATGCATTAGGTCGCGTTGTTTGTTGGCATGCTTGTCGGCCTATGCGCGCCAAGCGCGACACACGCTTTTTCCGGCTTGCTCGCGCGCTCGTCGGTCGGGTCCTTATCCTCCCTAGCTGTTTCGCGCATCGGTGTCGCCTAGCGCTGATCGAGACCATTTGTAATTATCGCATAATATATTTTCGGTCTCGCAATTATTTGTATTTTCATTTCGCGTCTGGTATTTCTGCGCACACTTGAGGAAACGTTAATTTAGTGCACGTACGCACTAAACCTCGAATGTCAAGATACTGATTAGGCGCGATTGGCGGGTATCAACTAGCAAGTCGAAATGCTTCAGGGAATCAGCACCACTAGTAAGGAAGGAAGCATCGGCTATTGGGAAAATCCGGTTAAAACTGCGAAGTAGACCACAACTCACAACGCAACATCAGCAAACTGAATGCTTTAACAGGTAACTCATTTGTTGACCGGAGTGTTACGTCGGATTCCATTTGCGGTCTCATTGTTGGACAGACGACGCCAAACTCTTCCCAAATACAGAGTAGGGAGTTGACTTGAAGGAAGGACGGTCAATTTGTCTGATCGACAGCTGTCATTGTCGAAACGTGCCGGTCTGCTAGTTTAATCGTCTGTTTCAATGACAAAAACATTGTGATCGGTGTCTTCCAACATATTCATCGCACGTTCGATGGTCGCCACAGGTTTGGACAGAGATCAGGATGGCGACCTAGATGGCTAAGTGCTGGCACGAAAGGATGCCGATTCACACCGCAACTACGCCATCACAGAATATGGATAAGATTGATTACGACCATAACGTTCTTTGGGTACCTTCCGCAGGGTTGTCATTCCGGCGTCCCTTGCAGTCAACAAATTATCGGCGAGACTGCAATTAGTATAGTCGCATAAATGACAGTGAGAACGCGGCGCTTCGAAACCAATTGTGAGTGCACCAGCTAACATCGCCAGACCACCCAACTAACTTGAGGGCGATAACCGTTAATGCCACCATGCATGAGCGACTGAACGCAGACACAGATGGTCATATACCGTAAGCCGATTCAAGTCTATCCTCAGACGCAAAGTAACACAGCCCTCGGTTGCTTTATATTCGCGACTCGTATGCCTCCGAGAGGTGCCTGTTTGTCATAGGAGATTCTCTAGATTAGCACACATCATATTAGCGTTGGAGGTACGAACTTTTATTTCATCCGCAATACCTCCGTCATTGCTGATGCAACTCCCCAAGTATATGAAGTAAACAATTTCGATAACTTCAGTACCCATCTGCAAACCAACGTCATCGCAACAGTTGCACTTGGAGGCTGCAAAGTGTATTCCGGAGAATCTAGTAGGGTGAAAAATAGAATCCACCATTAACTGCGCTGCATGAAGATCAGCATTTTGTCACCAGCAAAGTTAAAACCAGTCTCCTGTCAACTGAGAGGTCCGCGCCGGCATATTATGGCGAAATTAAGAGAAAAAAGTGACTGGACAGTGTCTGAGGTACGCCTACCAATACTTTGACAACTTACCGTGAACATTAGCTGTAGTGTCCCCACGTTTAGGAGACTGATCGATCCACTGAATTAAACGCGCCATTACAGTACCGAAATAAGGCAACTGTTGGCCGGCAGTACACATGGCGGAGTTCGATGAACGTGGTCAGTACGGCACCGTCCAGGACGAAACTGTCCGTTCCTCCCTAGTGGCTTCCTCCCGGATTGCAGAGTCCGCGAAGCAAAATGGAAGCCAGAATCTTAGTTATGACTGGAATCAAGTCTCATTGTGGTTTTCCCAGGAGCCCCTGGTGTAGGGATAAGGTAACTACCATCGAGTGTATTCGGAAGAAAGGGATCTTCACCGTCAAGAACTCTATCGATGACTCTCCACTCTTTTTGAAAAGTGCCGGCACAAGGTCATCCGGGTCAGAGACCCAGTCAAGTTTGCTTATCAATCGCAAACATAAAACATGTCAATTATGTACATCATGCAGATAAGGACAAAGAGGAACTAGACACGCCTACAAGCACATCAAGTACGATGTAATCACGATTACGGCAACCCGACAGCTTGCCTTATGACTTCGGCTGGTAGGTTCGGATAAGCATCTCTTCGCAGAAGGCGGTAACCTTGGGTTTCGACTGCTCAACAATATCTTGGATGAGTTTAACGGGTTGATTTGGTGACCCGTTATCACTAGGTGTTCAGCAATCAGTGACGCTTGATTTCGAGCAATCAGTTCACCCAGTTGAGACTGGTGCGTCATGAATTATTTCAACCATTTCGAGATATGCTGAAAGACTCGCTGTGGTAGTTGTCAATCTGTTCTGCCTACGTAAACGTCCCCGCAACAGCAGGGGAACTGTTACACAACATGGGAGACAGAAGAGTTCGAAAAAGTAACTTCACGACTGTGGAGAACCAGGCCTCCGGTGGTTTGAACCAAGCGCGGCTACACAGCCGTGTATGCTCAAGCTAGGACAGACTTTAGTTTGTGCTTTGAGTCGTTCGCTGAATGAACACCTTTGAGTGACAAGAGCAGGAAAACCTATCTTTTGAACCATACGTATGGGCTTCGTGATCCTACTCATCGTACCGTGCCTCGAATTTATTGGGGTATCCATCTGCTAGTAAGGTTTGTTTTAATATCTCCTGTTCTGACTGCAGTTTACCACGGGTAAAAATACGTCCGGCTCTATGAAACGATGTTTTGACCAAACGCCATTTGTATGCCATAGGAACAAAGATGAAAAACCGAAGATACTGACCGCCCCTGTAGTGACTAGCAATCGTGTGACTTCTCTAAGCGTCCCAACTGCAACCATGTTTTCCCGCATACATGATTCTGCGTACGTCTGCCGTAGGAGACTTGATACGAACTCAGTGCCACTTACGTCAGCAGTGCAACTAACTGCACGCGGTGAACGTTCACCCTTTTCCCAACGATTCCTCTACCATTCCATTCTTCAAGCTCGTTTCGCTGACACCTTTTCGAGTGCTGTTTAACGCACCCGAATGTTCTACGCACTTCTCGGCTGGCGTGCTTTTGAGTGCCATCAGGTGGGCCGGAGCCCATGCCACACTTCTTTTCTTCTCTTGACTGACGCCATTGGTCCCAGGCTAGACTCGAGCTAATTATTTACTGCATTTCTAAACATTGCTGAGATTATACGGTTTATTTCCAAACCCCGCTGCGTTCTTTTACTTCGATGTCTGTTGGGACTACGGTTCGATCGTTTTTCAGGGAGAGTTTCAAATTATTAGTGGACGAGGGTTGAGCACATACCCACTTGTCCAACATACCACGTGTTGCTCTGCGGTGAACTAAGCGCTGTAACGTGCCACGTGTGCGCCTAATAATAAGTACATAAAAAATCCCGTGTTGTTCCACACAACTTCGTCAGATAAGGGTAAGTAGGGGGTAAACTCTAAGGAAACTGACAAAAAAATCAAAGTGACTAACATCAGTAAAAAGTAAAATACCACCAACTCATCGTCTACACAATAACGGTTTAGCTGTTGTAAGCCGGGACTTCCCGCCCAATTATTCCTAGGAAAATGCCCGCTAGTTTCCGGCGTAACGGACTGCACACAGCAACACCGTCTAGAGATTGAAACGAAATTTTTCTTAAAATAAAATGATACTCGAGGAGCACGTATCCCACCTCTAGCTACAGATACAATCAGGAAGAGGAACATTCGTGAAAAGGGAAGCTACAGCCACGGAACACACCACCTAAATTCTCGCCGAAGCGTTTTCCAAGCTTTCCGTCAATTCGAAAGTCTCCCAAACAATATGGAGATAAAAGTTTGTGGGTTGGATCCAAGGTTCCCGATGACTAACGAGCAACTTTGTGGTGAGTAGAGTTGTCCATGCACGAGATCGGGCGTACAGGGGCACCATTTCTGTGCACTTTTGAAGCGTCTCTCATTCGGTGTGTTCCCGCGTCAATTGCGTGATGCATACGGCTGGCAAGCGTTACGTTTGCGACTGATGACAGTAGACGGAATGCTAACATCGCAATGTATGTCTCCGTCCTACTCTAGTGCAGTGGTCAAACTTCTCAAACGAAGACCCGTTTTCCCCACTGACATTTCTCGCAGAATATCGATTCATTGTTGCGACGAACAGCGCCCCTAACCACAGCCCTGCCCGGCCGTCTACAAATGAGTGAAGCGGATAGTCCTAAGCCGTACTAGAACAGATGTGGGCTCATGCCGTGTTCTTCCCCCACTGCCGGCTGACCCTCCGACCTGTTATTCGGCGTTACCACTTTCACAAGGCTAGGTTTCAAACTAACGAGGCGTCGCAAACGGTATGATTGAACCAGCCATCCGTAGGCCACTACTCGTCATTAAGCACGTAAAGTAGATTTATCAAAAAGCGATAAAAGAAATCCGTTTATTGAACAACGTCCAGTGATAAAGTCATAGAAATGCTGAAAACTTGTAGTTACAGGGATAGGTATGTACGCTAGGAAGTTCCAACAACGAAGGACGGTGAAATGCACCCCGTCTAGTGTGAAGAGGCTACACAATGCAGTCTGTACGTGACAAAGACTGTAGAGAAAAAGAGATTCAAACTGGTCAGTAGGGTGCGGGACGAGCTCTTCCAGCACCTACACCACTCCCGCGCATAGGCCCTCCTCCTCGGCCACCACGACCGGTCATGGACATGGCACCAGCGCTGACGGGACCACCACGACCAAAACCGGGCATGGTATTCGGTTGGGAAGGTGCACTGAGAACAGGAGTGCCGACTTGTCCATTTCCTCTGGACACCGCGGTAGCCGAACCCCTTCCTGTACCAGAAACATCACCTGATCCTGACGTATCCAGCGCCCGTGGAACCTGAAACGATTTATTAAGAAAAAGCAGCCCATAGAGTCCGATCCAACATAATACAAAATCTCATCGCCTTAAGAAACATGTCTACATGCTGAACTGTAACACACGTATAAATTGGCTTAGCGAAGTCCGGAAAAGAAAACTAAACTTTAACCCTACTTAGTAAGCAAATGTATACAGGTGGAGCGGACAAAGCATAAGCCTTAACAAACGTTATCCTGAGTGTTTCCTTGATGTAAAAATCCTCTGAAGATACAGTGGGGTCAGGGATGACGCCAGAAAGCATACCTAAGAACAAAATAGAGAAACCCATTTAGGGTAAGGAAATGGTGCATGCACTCCTTGAATACGACGCGTTGTTGTCGCTTGGCTCTGTCCTGGACAGAGATAGGTAGTGACCGAAACCGTCATCAACAAGTTGTTATCAAACCCGATGCGGAAAAAAAGAAACGCACACACGGACTAACATGACATCGGTTGCACTGTTCCCGCCAAGAAAAATTGATATTCCCACATTGTGCGCAGCTCCAATCACCTTCTCTGGAACCAGCTTGATTGGAACCTCCTGTGCGTCCGTTGGTTGCACCGCCGCGGTTTCCACGAGAGAAAGAGCCACCACCACGATTGGAAAAATCTTTCCCATCAAACTGGACACCAGCTCCCGTAAACGCCGCAAGACTTGCAGCGGCGGCAGCGCTGTTGTTCATGAGGCTAGCCATTGTATTTCCGCTAGCCGCTGCTGCGACAGCAGCCGCTGCAAGAGCGGCTGCCGCATTGTTTGGTCCACCGGGGCCAATCATGCTAGCGTTTCCCAGCATTTGATTGCTTTGACCTACACCACCTCCACCCGGAGGAATAATTACGGGACGTTGACTATTAACGGCCTGTTTGACTTCAATTTTTCGACCAAGGAAATCGTGTTCTGAAAGAGAGCAAGCACGGCCATTTGTCATCACATCACAAGACGACCACTGATTCAAATGAGGACTGATGTGCGGTTATAAAAAGAGATGACCATGCGGAAAGTATAGCCAAGAAATTGAACGCATGACGACGGCTCTAGAAAGTGCTTTGATGGTCACCAACCTATTATGCCTCGTGTACTCATGACATTCAAGCGAACAAATAAGTCGTAAAAAGTCCAGGAAAAGAATAAGACGAAGAACATGGTAATTAGTAGGGGTCAACTAACCTGAAAACCACTTAATAGCTGCCTGCACACACTGCTGGTCCTCATAGGTGACAAGCGCCTCTCCTTTGGGGACGCCTTTTTCCTTGAAGATCCACACCATCGGCATTCCGCTTTTCGCGTTTATCTAGTTGCTGTTACCAAATATGACTAAACCCCTTACTTTGATTTTCCCAACAACGCCGAACTGGGCCTTCATAGTTTCGTGGTCGATTGTTTGCGGAAGATTGCTGACAAACACAGTGTCCTCGCGCAGACCATCGGCTAAAAAAACAACCGTCGGAAGTATAAAAAAACGACCTACGGTTCGTCACACTGGGGAGGTTGGAGTTTGTTCGTGGACCTGTGGATTTAAATAAATAAAACATAATTGTAAGCCGTGATGTTCAGTGAGTTTAAAGAAAAACGATACCACGAAAAGGACCGCGAATGACGGTACTTACCACCCAACTTGTTAAATCCACCTCTTTGGCTGAAAAACACTAATCTTCGTAAACGTGGAAAAAACCGGCGGGACCACACAAAAACAAGTAAAGGTTAAAAAAAGTACACGCTGGTCCGATTCCGCTATTCTGTAAAAAAAATGCATAAACGGTGCCGAAAAACACAGACTCACACATGGAGTAAAACGGTTGGCGTTGGACCAGCGAAACCGGAGTTAGTGACCAAAACAGGAACGAAAACAGCCCTTCCAGTAAACCGAACCATATACGTTTCTCATCGTTACCCAAAAAGTTGCTTAAAACTCAAAAGCCCGTTGGGCAAATGCAAAGTTTACAAAAACCGGAACTCAACATACCCGCCTCGTGTTGTGGTTCCACCGCGAGTAGATGCGCCGCTTGCGTCTTGTAAAAAAGCCATATGACCAAAACCTGATGGAGACGACATCAGAAACTAAAGGAAACTTACCAGCTAAGCTTTGATCATGCGCGAAGGCTTCTAAGATAGCTCCGTTAGTGGGCATAGGTTGCCCAAATGCATTCGTCATAAGCGGTCCGAACTGTTGCATATCTGAAGTGCACTCAATAGCGGCAACATCAAACTAACCACTTCCTAAAGTTGCTTGCATGGCGGTAAGACCAGGGGGGACGTTTTGCCCCATGCCTGCATACTGATTGAAAGTTCCAGAAAAATCCGGGTAGGCAAATCCTCCAGTACCTCAAATACAAAATACATGACAGCCAGAACAGTACCTGGTTGCATTGGAACTTGAGAACCAGGGCCTACTTGACACACTGGTACAGATGATGACTGTGAGTAGCCAACATTTGACTGATCGAAATTGTATGACGCAGCCGATTGGTTTCCAAACATAGCACCGGGAACGCCCGTAGAGCCTGCACCACCTTGTTGCGGTAGAGCGTAACCCTGAAGCAAGTGGGCGTTTTGATCACCGCTGGCCGTTGGGTAGTGAAAGGATGGATAACCGCCAGCTTGTCCAGGTTGCTGCATTCCGGGATAAGCGAACTCTGCAACAAATCAAGTGTTCACATTAAACGAGGAAGACAGGAAAATTCGATGGACATAAAGACAAATGGTAGACAGTATTAGCATGTCTAGACGCAGACAATAGGGCACGATCACTACTGTGAGGCCAGAGTCATACGCGGAGGTAACCACCAGACAATATACAAAACACCTAATTCGGAATGTCCCGGTGGTAGCGACGAGGTGAACAGGACAGGGAACTGGGACGATCAACAGCTGTCCGATACGGCTAGTTCTCGAGTATGTTCGCAAGCGAGCCCCGGTCTTAGAGGATACTCCCGCCGGGTCAGTACAAGCGAAACCCACCATAACCTTCTCTGTTTAGCGATTTAACAAGTTGAGCCCGGGCTATATAACGGCCGGTTTCCCGTTTATTTAAGCCCGTTAAATTCACTATGCTTTCGAAGGCTCAGATCGAGGGCTAACGGCCGGTACTGCAATTACTGGTTTAATTATATAGTGACATTGAGGTAACTGCGGCCGAAAACACCAGCTTGCATTACGACCGTTATATATGTCGGGTATCGCAAACATTCGCACTTTTATTCCGCGTCTGGCATTTACTGTGTAACTGTGAGACATTAGGTGACTGCATGTTCGCACCAAAACGTGTTACTTAGCCGGAGCACACCTGAGCGAGAATAATGCAGCTTGCACCGAACGTGCATGTCGCGCCAATGTGGGCTGATATGGGTAAATCACAACTTCTTTCAGACTATATGCCTAAACAAACATGGCGTGTTCAATATGGAAAGACGACAAAAAAGCGCATATTAAACTATTGAGTGCAGCAAATGCAGGGTTAATAGAAACACGAAAATGCACCAAAATCTCGGCAGCCAACAGGCACCACCACTCACGGTCAGCCATGTTCATTGTTTGTGACACAGTGATTAAAACAAACCTCCGGCGGCACATCACGACTTCCCCCAATACCGTTTATCAACTAACAGTATTCTTTATCACGATTTCTTGAAGTCAGTTAAGGCTCTGAACATCTCGACAAGCATTTTTGGTTGCGTTGGGACAACCATAGTGACCAGTGATTATGTTTCGTTTTCGCAGTCCACGGTCATATTCTTGCGGTTCGTTCTTGATTTCGACTGGCTGCAGCAGTGAACAAGATTTTCCACGCACCGCTTCTGTTTTCTCACTTTGAGTGAACTTTCTGGCTGAACTAAATGCACGTTAAATATTTTTCCTCAAGCATACGTTACCATAGCAGCACTTGTAGTATCTACATTTCATTATTATATTTTGCAAATCTTTTGTATATCCTTCTACATACCGTTTCGTTAACTACACCTGGACACATTTGAAAGCATCATCACCACTTTGAATTTCGTCGTCTTGTTGGAACTGATCCAACAAAATACAACCCTGTCAGTTATCACTATTGTAGTGGAACGGAGAGTTGGGGGAACAGTACCTCAAGGCAAATACAAGAATTCACAGTAGGTGTCCGCAACTAATTCCACTACACTAAGTCTGCTGCGTATTGCAAGAAGATTCTTGCCTTTAGTAATAACGTAATTGGTTCCTCCAACGAGCTAAATGAACGTTACCACCGTTAGTCCACGATAACCAGGACCGCGTGCGAGCAGGAGGCGAAAAGCGCGAGGACGAAGTGTGTATTGATTCAAACAATAGACAAGTAGTTAATATGTACAATGAACATAACCGGTATGAAGAATGGTAAGTAACAAAAGATCGAAATGGTAACAGACTCTACATAACTCCCCCCTAGAGCGTGAGAGAAAAGGAAACGCTCGATAGTTAGAGAATCACAGTGAATCAATGATGATAATCTCTATAGATTGTCGGCCATCTAACGGTTCGGCCAGAACGGGTGTGTGGTTTGCATGTCTTGGGTTGGGAGGCAGGAAAATGGGTATGGTCACTAGTGTCAAACATAGGTTGGGTAGACTGAGAAAGGTTTTGTGAGTCGGTAGACGGATCTAGGATACGCTGGCTGAAATCATCGGCATTTTTTATGTCTGGCGGACGAGACGGGGACGTTGAATCCTGGTCGACGTAAGCAACTTTTAGTCTGTCAATGCTCACCGAGTGACGTGTTCCGTTTTTGTCAATGACAAAATACTTGTCTTTACGATCAAGCACTCTGAAAGGACCATCATACGGCGGCTGTAGGGGTGTTTTAGGTGAACCAACGCGAATGAAAACAAAAGGACAAGTGCGCAGATCACGATGAATTTGTTCTTGGCGCAGCGTTCTCCGTGGGGGTGAAGGTTGAATATGCCGCATGTGATTCTTAAGACTCGTGACGTAACTCGTGTCGGGACTCAGATGTACCAAGGAATTAGAGAGAAACTCTCCAGGGATACGCAATGTACAACCGTACACGAGTTCTGCTGGGGTGCACCCAACATCTTCCTTGACAGTAGTTCGCAAGCCGAGGAGAATAAGAGGTAGGCGATCAGCCCATTTGTCACCAGTCGATGTTGCCATTAAAGATGATTTTAGTTGACGGTGAAACCTTTCGACCATACCGTTTGACGATGGATGGTACGCAGTGGTCGTTATATGTTCGCAACCAAGAACGCGATTCAAATCACGAAAAAGAGCTGAAGTAAACTGAGATCCACGGTCAGTGGTGATAGTGGCCGGAACGCCAAAATTCGAAATCCACGAATTGACAAAACTGCGTGCGATAGTTTCCGTTGACGTATTGTTCACAGGAACGGCAATGGGCCATCTGGTGAATCGATCCACGCAGGTTAGAAGATGTGTATAACCGTTGGAAGGAGGAAGGGGACCAACGATATCAAGGTGGACGTGTTTAAAGCGTCCATCTGGTAAGGCAAAAGTTCCTGGAGTAGTGATGGTGTGACGATAAACTTTACTACGTTGACATTCCAGGCACTGTTTGGCCCAGTTACGAACATCCTTACGAATGCCGGGCCAAATGTAACGCTCGGTGACTAGCTTCGTTGAGGCGCGTATGCTTGGATGCGACAAAGAATGGAGGCGGCTAAAAACATCAAACCGGTGTGTGAAAGGAACAAACGGCCGCGATATACCGGTAGACATATCACACGTAAGTGAATATTCTGACTGGGCTAAAGGAATATCACGCAGTTTTAGAGATGGGTTGGCACGAAGTTGACGAAGTTCTGGGTCATTAACCTGGGATTTCGCGAGGGAGAGAAAATCGATGACGCTTGCGGATATTTGACTAACATCCGAACGAGATAAGGCGTCGGCGACAAAATTACTGGAACCGTCTATAAAACGGATGTCAGTGGTAAACTGAGATATAAAGTCCAGGTGTCTTGTTTCTCTCGGAGAGTACCGATCTGGAGGGGAACGAAAGGCAAACACAAGGGGTTTGTGATCAGTGAAGACAATGAAGTTGCGACCCTCCAGAAGATGTCGAAAGTGTTTAATGGCAAGGTAAATAGCCAGCAACTCACGACCGAAGGTACTGTAGCGCGTTTGCGCTGGTTGGAGTTTTCGGGAGAAAAAGGACAAGGGCTGGATCTCACCATTCACGTTCTGTTGTAAAACAGCGCCAACAGCCGATTGAGATGCGTCAGTCTTCAGAATCAGCGGCGAGTGTTCATCCGTTCTTAAATGCGTTAATGTGGTTGCTTTGGACAAAGCTTCTTTGGCTGCGAGAAACGCACTATTAGCTTCCGGAGACAGAACGAAGTGTTTAGGATTGGCTTTCAAAATGTCCGTGAGGGGTTTTAGAAGTTCTGAACATCGGGGGATAAAACGACAATAATAATTGACAATACCTAGGAAGCGTCGGAGACCTTTTAAGGACTGTGGCTGTGGGTAGTCCTTAACAGCACTAATTTTCTCTGGCAAAGGCCGGATACCGTTACTGTCGATTCGATATCCGAGAAAATCTATGGAAGTAACTCCGAAGGTACACTTCATAGGGTTTAGCGTGACACCGTATTGGGTAAGACGTTCAAACAGCTTTCGAATATGTGACTCGTGCTGTTGAGTGTCCTCACTGGCGACTAAGATGTCGTCAATATAAACGTACACGAAATCTAAACCACGAAGTTCTTGTTCCATGAACCTTTGGAAAGTCTGTGCAGCGTCCCGTAAGCCAAATGACATATGAACGAATTCATACAGTCCAAAGGGGGTGGTAATGACGGTCTTTGGGACGTCTTCCGGGGCCACGGGGATTTGGTGGTAAGCTCGAACCAAATCTATCTTCGAGAAAATGCTCTTGCCGTTTAACCCGATTGTAAAATCGTGAACGTAAGGAATGGGGTATCGGTCTGGAACGTTGACGTTGTTCAGGGCGCGGTAATCGCCACACGGACGCCAGTCACCTGGTAATTTTTTTGAAACCATATGGAGGGGTGAGGCCCAGGGACTATTGGAAGGCTGGATAACACCGAGTCGTAAGAGGTGTTTAAACTCTGCTTTGGCCACTTTGAGTTTGTGCGGCGGCAAACGTCTGGGACGTGCGCATGTAGGTGGGCCTTTGGTGACAATGTGATGGAAAACGTCGTGTTTAGACGGTGACGTTGCATTAGACGGATTTGTTAGTTGTGGAAATTGTCGGAAGGTGGCAGCAAAACCGTTATCTGGTATGACCGACCGTAGTCCAATCGAATTGATTGATATGGCCTTGCTATGCACGTATAGGGTTGTTGTGCTGTCAATTAAGTTACGGTTGCCGACGTCCACTACAAGTCCAAAGAATGATAGAAAATCAATCTCAACGATCAGGTGTTGTACATCTGCCACCGTAAATCTCCAAGGGAACTGACGACGGAGGCCGAGATCCAAAGTGAGTAGCTTCTCACTATAAGTTGGAAATGTTGAACGGTTGGCTGCTTGCAGTGTGTAAGATACCGGTTTCAGGTTGTGTTTGTCACCTCTTGGTGGGATAACACTAATCTGTGCGCACGTATCAATGAGAAAACTCAGGGCAGTGTAACGGTCGAACACATAATATAGGCGACAGTTTGAAGAGCCATGAGCAGCCGTCGCCATCACTGTCTGGCTTCCGCGTTTTCCGAATGAGGGTTATCCTTAGCAAAACTGCATGGTCTGGTACAACGGACAGCTTTAGCGCCAAACCGACGATGGTAGTAACACACGTTTTGACTGCCTCGCCGTCTGCGTGAACGACTGGCGGCGGTATGGAGGGCCTCCTGACTGGGCTGCCAGTTGTTTAGAGATTTCAGAGAGCCGCATGGACATTCCGGAAAACCGTTGTTTCAGAGCGTCCACTTCCGTCGGCCAACTACGGCCTGAAGACACTTCTGATGAATGCACATGAGATACAGTGCAACTCTGATAACTCTCATATAGTTGGTCAGCCAACTCTGCAAGTTTTTGGAGTGGTGTGTTCTTATCAAGTATAAACAGTACTTTTCGAATATCGTCTGGCATATTTTTGTGCCATAACTCACGTAGAATTCGTTCGTTTACCGTATGTTTGCCCTGAAGCTGTGTCATGTGACGGAGGAGTCGTGAAGGAGTTCTGTCACCCAACTCTACTCCTGCCAGAAGTTTGCGCAGGTTCTTCTCGTCGGTTGCTGCAGTTCGTTTGATGATTGCGGCCTTTAGGGTGTCGTACGAGCTAATGCTGGGTCGAGTGTAGATAAGGTCGGCGACCTCGGTAGCGACCTGCTCAGGGGGGTTGGCAACTATGAAATTATACATGGACTTTTGATAACGTATTCTTCTAGAATCAACGATAGCCTCAACTTGAGCAAACCAAAGCCTAGGATTGCGACTACCGAACTCAGGAAGTTTGACATAAACTACATTCTCCGATGCGGTGGGATCTTGTTAAGAATCGGTCATGTTCAGGGAGAGAGCAAAAACACTCAAAGAAGAAGTCGATCAGATGGAGGAAAGAAAATTTCGCGGGGTTGTGTAAAAATGTAGAAAAATAATCGAATGAACAAATGAACTCGTGCTCACCAAATATGTAGTGGAACGGAGAGTTGGGGGAACTGTACCTCAAGGCCCATTCAAGAATTCACAGTAGGTGTCCGCAACTAATTCCACTGCAATAAGTCTGTTGCGTATCGCAAGAAGATTCCTCCCTTTAGTAATAACCGATTTGGTTCCTCCAGCGAGCTGTAACAAAAGATCGAAATGGTAACTGACTCTACACCATCGACAATCGATCGACAATGAAAAGCCAAATTTCAGCGCGTTGACTTCGTGTATTATTACCGACCCCTAGAAAATAGAGAGTACAGAGAGACACGTCAAGCAAGCGAGGCAGGGGCGAGTTGTGTTTTTTAGCCCCGGGCCGGATGTTACAGAATGGGTAGCTTGACTAAGACAATCGTAGGTACAAAACCAAAATCATAGAAAATGTACAGATGACTGCGACTATCAAAATATCATTTATTATGGTCGCTACAGTCTTGATGAATGAAATCGTTTGTGTGTATATTTGTGCTGGTTTGTTAATCGCACGGCGAAACTTCCTCTAGCTCCGCGTGGTTGTTGCCCTATCGACACCGAACGTTCGTTCTTACTTATAAGTATACCGTTTGCACATGCCCGTTACTGTTGCAGCTTGCCTGAGGGTCGCCATATTTTAGTTATTTCTAATCAATCGATTGACTAGGCCACTACACAGTCANTCGTTCTTACTTATAAGTATACCGTTTGCACATGCCCGTTACTGTTGCAGCTTGCCTGAGGGTCGCCATATTTTAGTTATTTCTAATCAATCGATTGACTAGGCCACTACACAGTCAATGCATTGTCTACGATGCAGCGTGTGGAATTGATTATCCATTGCCGTCATAACCTTCTCTCTGGCGCTGTTGTTTAAATTGTCCCTTACTCGTTCTTTTGTTATTGGTGTCCTTCATTTTACTTGTTAACATTCTTCAGCGACCATTAACTTCCGTCATCCCTTTTATTCCGTGTTATCATGTGTTCGGTCATTCTATTGTCAGGTCTATTGGGCCATTAAACTTGACGAATGGGATCCACGTCGCAACAGTGTTTCCTTGCTGAACTGTTCTGCACATATGATTCTGCGTAAGTCTGCCGTAGGAGACTTGATACGAACTCAGTGCCACTTACGTCAGCAGTGCAACTAACTGCACGCGGTGAACGTTCACCCTTTTCCCAACGATTCCTCTACCATTCCATTCTTCAAGCTCGTTTCGCTGACACCTTTTCGAGTGCTGTTTAACGCACCCGAATGTTCTACGCACTTCTCGGCTGGCGTGCTTTTGAGTGCCATCAGGTGGGCCGGAGCCCATGCCACACTTCTTTTCTTCTCTTGACTGACGCCATTGGTCCCAGGCTAGACTCGAGCTAATTATTTACTGCATTTCTAAACATTGCTGAGATTATACGGTTTATTTCCAAACCCCGCTGCGTTCTTTTACTTCGATGTCTGTTGGGACTACGGTTCGATCGTTTTTCAGGGAGAGTTTCAAATTATTAGTGGACGAGGGTTGAACATATACTCAGTTGTCAACTACAAACACCCTCTCTTCCCTGTCAGCCGTTTAGTGTTCGTCGCAGTAAGTCGCGTTTTCCTCAGGTACGCAATTATCAGACGCGAAAAGCAAAAGGCCGTTGAGGAGAGAGACCAAATCTTTATTCGACGACATGTACAGGTGATCTCGAATAGCGCCGTAAAAGGCATTGACACGCAAAATAGCTAGAGAGGCCAGAGACCGGCCGTCAACGAGCGAGTAAACCGGAAGAATGTGACACGTGTGTCCTTCGGGTTCGCGCCACGGTCACATGACATTTAGACAAACAATTGGACAGCATGCATCATGCGAGCTTTCTTAATAGCCTAGGTACAATATGCAACTATGCGTTTTGGAACTATTTTACACACCATAGCGCAGGCGGGTCAGTGAAATCTCTAGGCCGGTATATAGCGTCAACAACTCTTCGATCCTGACGAGGATAACTGAGGCCAGCCACCCTTGACCTGATCTAGTTCAAGGCGTACCAGCCGATATCCAATCAGCCTGCGATTGTTACGAAAATCCCCCAGACGCCGCAGGTGGAGGAACACTAATGCCCACAGTTCCTAGCGAGAAACCACTCGAGTATCCTCTCTTAGAATTGCCGAAACAACCGTTTAAAAAATGTCCGAGGCGAGTTATCCACGGAACGTTCAAGCACGACATCCAATACGAGATAGAGGATGCTCGCGATCGAAGATGCCACACAAGTCGTGCCAGCGTCGGATGAGACATGCGACAGAAAGTCGAACGAAACTGGCTGAGTATCAGTACAGAAATAACTGACGTACTCAACCAAATTATTCAGCGAATAGGGACATTCGGGAGAGAGAAACCTGGGCAAACGCGATTGTTTTTGTTTTGAAAACGATATTTTTTGTATTTTCGAGAGAAAATTTTTTGGAATTTTTTTGTTTTGACCGAAACAAACGAGATTTCACAAACGCTTCATGAGACGTTTCGGCCAGTGCACCCTACGACCTGAACGCGTTACGGCGGGTGCTGGCGTCATCGGCAAAGTCGTGATGTCTGCCTAGGACGATTAGCTTGGGCGAGGCTGTTCCGAGGCAGCTGCCGTCGTGGATAGAGGCTGCAGAGGAGCACTGAAGGCTTCCTCTGTCCTTTCGAAGTAGGCCGGTTTTAGACGATCGATGCTAACCATGTCCCGAATACCTTGACGCTCGAGCACGTAAACGCGACCCTTCCGTTGAAGTACTCTGAAAGGACCTTCGTAAGGTCGTAAACCATCTACGCGAACAAACACATGTGTGCAGTCGTGGAGGTCTTTAGGACCAAACACCTTGTGGCTTTGTTCTCGTGTGTACGTGACACGGAGGCGACGCATGTGAGAAGCGAGTTGTTTGGCGTAAGATGCATCATATCGAAGGGCGTCGGTGGCGAATAAAAAGTAATCGCCAGGAAGACGCAGTGGTTGGCCTTACAGGAGGTCGGCGCTGGAAACGTGAAAGTCGGTCTTAAGGGCGGCGCGGATGCCGAGTAAAACCATTGGCAGGGCTTCTGTCCGACGGATTGCGTCGACCGCGGCGAGGGCTGCTTTTAGATGGCGGTGGAAGCGTTCGACCATACCGTTTGCAGCCGGGTGGTATGCCGTGGTCCGCGTGCGATGACATCCAAGCGCGCTCAGTGTTTCCGCAAAGGAACAGCTCTCGAATTGAGGGCCACGGTCGGTCGTACCCGTGGCCAGGCAACTATGAGATGCTACCCAACGCTCAACGAATGCGCGTGCTACAGTCTCAAAACGGACGTCGGTTATGGGGACGGCCTCTGGCCACCGCGTGAAACGATCTATCATCGTCAAAAGATATGTCATCCCATTGGAAGGTGGCAAAGGACCTACAATGTCGATGTGGAGATGAGCAAGTCGAGATGTAATCGAAGGGAATCGGCCAATCGGGGCCGACACGTGGCGGTGAACCTTAGCCTGTTGACAAGCTAGGCAAGATTGTGCCCACGTGCGAAGATCCTTTTGCATACCAGGCCAGACGTACCTATCGGAAATGAGCTTGGCCGTGGCCCGGATGCCAGGATGGGCTATGTTGTGTAGCGTGTCGAACACGCGTCGTCGGAAAAGAGTAGGAACTACTGGACGTGGATGTCCAGTAGAGGTATCGCAAAGGATAGTGTCTGCAGACGCTGGCAAAGGTTGATCAGTCAGCCGTAGGGCTGATTGTTGGCAGGAGGCGCGGAAATCATTTTCCGAACGTTGTGCGTTGGCCATAGCGTTTAAGTCGATTGAGTCGTGACCAACTAGTGCCGACACTCGGGATAAAGCGTCAGCCACAACGTTATCGCTGCCAGAAACGTGGCGTACATCAGACGTAAACTGGGATACGAAGTCCAGATGGCGAACTTCGCGGGGCGAATGTCTCTCAGACCTACTGCGGAAGGCGAAAATCAACGGTTTGTGGTCGGTGAAAATCACAAACTGGTTTCCCTCGAGGGCATGTCGGAAGTGCCGAACGGCCGAGTAAATTGCTAACAACTCACGACCGAACGTGCTATACCTAGTTTCAGCCGGAAGTAAACGTCTGGAAAAGAAAGCGAGCGGTTTCCAGAGTCCATCGACGAACTGTTGAAGTACGGCGCCGACTGCGGTGTCTGACGCGTCAACAGCTACACTTATTTCCGCGGCTGAGTTGAAGTGGTGCAACATAACGGCGGTGGCTAATGCGTCCTTAGATCTATCGAACGACTCGATGGTTGTTGTTGATAACTCTACGACTCCGTTGACACGGCCGCGGAGTAAATCGGTTAAAGGCTGCATAAGCTGAGCGCAATGTGGAATAAACCGCCTATAGTAGTTGACCATCCCGTTAAATCGACGAATAGCGGCGAGGGTGGTAGGACGGGGAAAATCGCGGATTACTCTTACCTTATCGGTTAACGGTCGAATACCGTGCTGGTCAACGTAATGTCCTAGAAACTCTATCGCTGATTGATCAGAAACACGCTTCTCTGCGTTAATCGTTATGCCAAAAGTTGCAGATGAATCTGGTGTTCTTCAGGCGCGCTTGTAAATAATAGGTCATCGACGTAGGGGTGGATGAAATCCAGACCCCGTGTGACGTCGTCGATGAAACGTTGAAACGTTTGTGCAGCGTTTCGCAAACCAAACGGCATACGTAGAAACTCGAATAAACCGAATGGTGTGATGACGGCTGTTTTGGCAACATCCTCATCCGCAACCGGGATCTGGTGGTATGCGCGCACCAGATCAATTTTCGAGAAAACACGGGTACCATGAAGGCTAGCCGTGATGTCCTGTATGTGCGGAATCGGGTACCTGTCGGGTATTGTGGCGTTGTTGAGCGAACGATAATCTCCACACGGGCGCCAATCGCCTGACGCTTTAGGGACCATGTGGAGTGGAGAGGCCCAAGGGCTACTGGACGGGCGAGTGATTCCAAGCTCGAGCATGTGCTCAAACTCAGCGCGAGCTATTTTAAGCTTGTCTGGTGTCAACCTGCGAGCTTTGGCGAACACCGGCGGGCCTGTCGTGACTAGGTGGTGCCTCGTGGAACCCCTGACGGCAGGCAGAGATGAAGACTGTCGAAAAACAGTCGGATACTTATCGATTAGGAAACTAAAGGAGTTTAGTTTCGTAGAGCTTTGATATACGGGACTGACTGATACCTTATCGGTCAAAATCCCTGTAACTGTAAGCTTTGTCGTTTGGTCGACCAGACGGTGTCGTCTGGAATCTACCAAAAGGTCGAAGTGCTGGAGAAAGTCGATACCGATAATCGCCATTTGGACGTCGGCGACCGTGAAGATCCAGCGGAAAGGCCTACGGAGACCTAAATTAAGTGTGCGAGAGCGCTGACCAAACACTTTTATAGTGCTTCCGTTGGCCGCGCGAAGATTCGAAATAGATGACCTGTTTAAGTCGTGGGTCTCAGGTGGGATCACGCTGACCTCGGCACCTGTGTCGATAAGATAGCGAATCCCCGACTCGTGATCTTTTAGAAAGAACAGGCGACCAGGCGGGCCAGTTACGTCGTTAACCATGTGGATTTGGCTGCCCTGTTTGCTGACTGGACCAAAGGTACAAGGCTGTCGGCATCGTCGGGCTTTCTTGCCAAATTGCTGGTGATACCAGCAGTGATCCGGATTAGCGTTCGGTGGCGCCTGACGAGAATCACGTGACCCTGCGTGGCTACTGTGTCGTCGAATGGGGGTAGTCGAACGTGATCTCGAACGATGCGTCGTTAAGGCCTGAAGTTGTTTAGTTAGGGTGGCAACTTGAGCAGTTAGAGTTGCAATTGCGCCCTGACTATTCGAAGCGAGCTGGGAAACAGCGGTGCCGTATGTTTCCCCGATCCGGTCGGCGACATCAGCCAAGGTTGACAAGGTTGCTGATGGGTTTGCGCTAAGAATGTTTTGCATATCCTTAGGCAAACGCTGTAGCCACATCTCCCAAAGTAGAGCCTCTTCTATGTGTGTCGTGCCAGCTAACCGCTGCATGTGGCGAAGAAGCTGCGATGGTTTACGGTCACCGAGTTCGGTCGCACTCAGAAGCTGAGAAATACGTTGGCGATCGGACAAACCAACGCGCTTAATTACGGCCGCTTTAAGTTGCTCGTAGGGCTCCGTGGAGTCCGGTGACTCCAGAACATCGTCCACCTCGTCAATGACGTGAGATGGCAATGTCGCAACTACGTGATGAAAACGCGTTGACTATGAACTAATCTGTCGTGGCGCAAATATGGATTCTAACTGAGCAAACCACGATTTAGGATTATTCTTTCTAAGGGGTGCAAATGGTACGGCTAATGCACTGCCCAAAGCGTCTGACAAAACGTGCGGTTGAGCCTCCAATAAAGCGGAATGGATAATAAATAAGATTTTTATTCAAAAAATGAATATGTAAAATGCATAAAACAATAGCAACTCACAGTTATACAAAGGATATACCTGTGAAAAGCAAAAACTGTTCGAACAGGCTCACCAGTCACGTCGGGCTCACCAATTTAGTGTTCGTCGCAGTAAGTCGCGTTTTCCTCAGGTACGCAATTATCAGACGCGAAAAGCAAAAGGCCGTTGAGGAGAGAGACCAAATCTTTATTCGACGACATGTACAGGTGATCTCGAATAGCGCCGTAAAAGGCATTGACACGCAAAATAGCTAGAGAGGCCAGAGACCGGCCGTCAACGAGCGAGTAAACCGGAAGAATGTGACACGTGTGTCCTTCGGGTTCGCGCCACGGTCACATGACATTTAGACAAACAATTGGACAGCATGCATCATGCGAGCTTTCTTAATAGCCTAGGTACAATATGCAACTATGCGTTTTGGAACTATTTTACACACCATAGCGCAGGCGGGTCAGTGAAATCTCCAGGCTGGTACCGGTTGCAGGAGGAATCGAGCTAAGCGAGGGGAGACGGAGCTCTAGAAGTAACGGGAGCTGGGCACATAGTAAAAATGGGGTTGGACACCCTGAAAGGATATTTCCGCAGATTTGTGCCGCTGTTGGGAGCCATTTCCTAATAACATAGCTGTTGTCATTCGCACACGGTGTGTGGGAACATTATTTTTGTGGTGTGGTGGACTTTTATGAACAATAGTCCACCCTCCGACGAGTTCTGTGAAGGGGTAGCGGTAGTCTAAACTGGAACACGGTTTATGGTTGTCAACGCCAGCAATAATAATGACAATATTACTGATGAGTCGGTGGAGTGAAATCAATGCGGGTCAAAGGTCGTCTACTGGCCATTGCAGAAGCCATCGCAATCCGCTAATATTCACCACCGCTATGCTCACAGAAACATCTGTTCAAAACACTGAATCTTTTGTGGCCCTGTATCAATAGCCTGGATCGATCTGCTTCATAGGTGTACCGATGTTTCGAAGACGTTTACAACCCAATTCACTGATGCTACATGACTAGATCTGACGAGTTTGACTAGCTGCACATTAATGATCACCATCCTTCACCCCACTGACACACTACCCCCAGCGAAACCAGATAAATGTGCTGTATTTAAACTGATAAGGAAGCGCTGGAAAGGAGCTTGTTTGCTACGAGTTTTTTCCCATGACGAAACTGGGCACATTTACGGTACTCAAAAAAATAGACCCCACTGTAATGAAAAAATTTAATAAGTATATTGGGTTCAGTACATGAATGGCGGAGGCAAACGTGGTTGTTGAGTTTTTCTAACAATGTATCAATGCAGCGATACTGGACCATCTTCAGACGAAATGGCACTAACACGGAACTTCACTACAGCGACTAGCTATAAATGAGAAGAACACATGGACGATCAGTGCACGTGACAGGGACTACAAGCAGACTGTTTCCGCGAGGATATTGGCAGAGTTGCCACCGAATAAGGCAAACGAGTTTGAGAGTTACCTTCAACAATAGCCAATGTTCAGAAGTCTATCGTCAACAACAAGTCAATGGTGCAGGAATAACTTTGTCAAGATTCGTGCTAATGATGTCAAGAGTTCAGCGGATTGATGGTGCGTCCTATTCTGTCGTCTAATATAATTTCTATCACATTTGAGGCACGCGAAAGCGGTGCCGCTCTGTGGTAGTTGCCTTCACCGGTTCTGCCGTTGCCTTTATAGATTGGAGAGATAATGCCGGGCTTCCAAAACTCGAGCAGGATATCAGAGGAATATGAATGTCGAAAAAATATGGAAAATGTGGCGGCTCTGGAAATATGTGAGTGGGTGTTCGATTTTCGTAACAGCAAGAGGAAAAAACGTACAAAGATGCTTCATTATTCTGCAATAAGCTATTTATCTTTGAGTGTTCAAACCGGTGCTCAAGATTGCAAGCATTAACCCAGCAACTAACAAAAATAACACTTTCTCTCATAGGACTCGTTCAATTGCTTTTGGAAGATTACATGGTGCTTATAAACAATGTTGGCCCGATCGGTTGATTCATGTGCACATTTCAGATTTCTCACAGGCGACGGAGGTAGGATTACACAGTCATGCTTATCGCCGCACCAATGGTAAGGTTTTGTTCCCTTGATTTTTGGTGAGATCGTTCATCCTGACGTTTTGTGACGACGGTCAAGTGCTCGACAAAAAGTTCATGCGCACGCTCTCCATCTTCATTTGTTTCCTTCCTATTATTTCACGTTTCTGTAACACTCGAAATCTTCCTCATGGCAATCGCCAGTCTTTTGCGCGGCGTGCAATCGGTAGATGGTAAATATCACTGTAATCTTTCAGGTAAAAACGGTTTTTAAGTTGCTTGATTTGTCACAGTATCGTGACTTGTTTTGGTTCATGAAATCTATTAATCTTGTTGGTGGAAATGCTTTTGTTTTAGACTCCCAAAGGCGTAAGTCGTAGTGGTGATCGGATCAATGGAGAAATAACGAAAAGTTGCACGTTACGTTATTTCAGAGCAGCAGTGCTGAAATATAATGGAAATCGGTGTTAGCAACGTGATGACATGCTTTTCTTGAATTTTGGGTACAATTAAGTAGGAAAAGTTGATTATAGTTTCGGCGGTTGAACAGTCGTTGAATCATAAGAACTAAGCAGTTTATGAGGCCACAAACGTAAAATATACTAGAAAACATATTGCAGTGTGAGAGTGTGAACAAAACCGAGCGAATCGGCCGTATTTTTCAGTTATATTCGGCATTCCTATCGGAGTGTTATAGCCATTCACTTCTACCACGGTTGTAAACTTTTTCCAGGAGGCAAGACGTACGCTGGAATGCGGACAAGGTGACCTGCTTTGCGAACGACATCAAATGGCACTTCCTACGTGAAAGCTTACGAAAGTTCCGTGCAGTTGTCCTAACTTACGAGTAAAGGCAAACACTACCCCACACTTAAACAGTTAAGACGGTTGGAATTGATCCAACAAACTAATACCCAGTCAATGTTCACTATCGAGAACCGATCGACTATGAAAAGCCAGGACTCAGCGTGTTGACCCCATGTATTACTATCGACCCTGGGAAATAGAACGTACAGAGAGACACGTTAAACTAGCAAGGCACGGAGCGAGTTGTCATTTTATCCCTGAGACAGATGTTGCAAAATGGATGGCTCGAGTAAAACAAAAATAGGTGGAAAACCAAAATCATCGAAAGGGCGACGATGAATGCGACTATCAAAATATTATTTATTGTAGTCGTTGCAAGACTACTTCATCAACTCGTACTAGATTACGAGTGAAAACAAACTGTACTGTATGCCGAAACACTCATGACTGCTTCACCCATTCGTCCTAGCTTACAATTGAGGGCAAACCATACCGTGTGCTGAGACACGCTTAAACACATGTGGACGAGTGAAATCACTGAAAGAGAATACGTGGAGATATCGACACGAATGATCTATTTGTGCTTCATGGAGAACGGTAAATGCTACCTCTGCCTTCCTTCAGCACAGTGTGTAGCCGTTGGTTTGCATGCATTCTGAGTGTCCTTCCGGATGACGTAAGCCGTATATGCGACAAACGCCTTGTCATCTCGTTTAGCAAACCTGACGCCTGCAAGGTAACTGTACGCATGTGTAAGGGAATTCCCGTTCTTCGAACTTACCACGATTCTGAAACAGTGCCTTGAAAGCCGTATTATAATCCATTTCCTGAAAATAAAATACCTTGTTACTGGTTGGATAAACACTGCCTGCACAATCGTATATCGGCACCTGTTTACTAATAAGCGGTCAACCACAACGGCAGTCACACCGGATTTTAAAAATAACGTCCGACGAGGTCGTTTTCAATTGACCCTCATTTAAAACAAAAAAATATGGGTCCGTGACAAAATTTCTGCACCACGTAGTGTAGTAAAAAAGTAGAATGTACCGAAAACATTGAGTGTCCAATTCAAAAATGCGTTTAACTTACAACCGTTACAGCGTAGTTTTGATGGTGAGTCACGTCGTTATCTGGTGCGAAGCGCGATGCGAGTACAATTCGCTGGAGAAATGCAGTTTCAAATAAATATTTGAAACCACACGAAGCTGGGCCTTCCCGCAAAACGGAAGTATGAGTTCCGCTTTAAAAATCCCAACGGGAATATTTTCACAACGCACAATTGATGACGAATTGCAGTATGGCGTTTTTATCAGGAAATATACAGTTCTTTGAGTATGAGCAGTTTTCAAGTACGAAGGACTTTTTCAAAGCAGTAGAGCCACCATGTACAATAAATGTTTCACATCTGTTTTGATGCATGCATTTTTACAGTTGTTGAGAATTAACATCAATCAACACCCAAGTGGATGCTCCCAACTTGGTTCGGCCTTCAGTCCCACAGAGCAATCTACAAAACTGTATGAGCACGTCTTCTCTGTCACTTGTTGATTAGGGTAGTGAAGTTAGTGATCTGGTGTCCTCTGTTGTGTGTTTTGTAAGGATGGTGGCTTTAGAGAGTCTCACGCTGGTTGACACGGTGAACGTTGAGTTGGTCCGCAAAGGCCGTTTCGTGGTGGTCAAGGCAACTCGTCTCAAAATAATGTAAGTTCCCGCCGACCGTCCAAAATGAGATCCAGCACAGTGACCACAAGTGTTTGCGTACGCCTTTTTAAAGAATGAGAAACTGAGCCGGTGGCCCAGTCAGTGCACTGACACAGGTCTTTCTGTTCACAAGAATGTGGGCCATGTATGTTCCATGTGCTGAGCAGTCAAGGGAAACGTACGGAGAACAGGAGTGGCTAACAGAAACTGCGGGACGAATTCCTTGGGTAGAAGCGGTGCACGACCATAAACTAAATACACACAGGTGCAATAGAGGTACTGCTTCTGACGGGTTTTGCGTCTCCAAACGTACGAAGGCGAGAACTTTGCTCCCTGCCGCAGTAGCTGGTTGGCGTGAACCGAGGCTAAAGTAAAGAGTAAGAGCGTTTAACTTACCAGCTAACATAATGGGCACTCTTCGGCCGGAATGTATCCGATCGAGATCGTCAGTTAAGTGTGAACATGGGATCCGGGTGGTGCACCCATAAATTCTGAAAATGAACTAAAAATGAAATACAAAAGTGTCACATATACATATATAGCATGTGTACTTGATTTATACAGCGCATAACGTGCAAACATGTTGCGTATAGTGCAACATATGTAAAAATGTATAGCATGCGTATGCCTTCCAGTGATTTTGGCTGTTATTGTACGCAGGATGTTCGGACAAAACCCGATTGCTTCATTTAGCGTGGAGCGGGCGTCTGTTAACATCAAACTCCGTAGCTAAATCGAGGTGTATTTCCGGTTATTGGGGTTGTAGCAAGTATGAAGAATAGAATGGAATTTAGAATTCAACCGTGTTGATGGAGTAAAAATTTAACGCTCTGAAACGACCTCGAGAAGTACAGATAGCTCGGTTGTTAACCCCACAAGAAAAGAATTATGGTCTGCGGAGTGTCCAAGGACGAGTTTTGTGGAGCCTTTTCTCATGTCCCGGTCAACCGTGATCAACCAATAGAATAGGCAAAACGTGTGTAAGAATTAAACCGCCCCGGAGTTGTTGAAATCCGATTAAAAGCCGAGACTTGTGCGCGATGTTTCTTACTCCCGCGACTAGTTTAATAACGACGCACTGGGCACGCACAACAGCAAATGTCTTTTATCAGGCTGGTATATACGAACCGTTTAGCGTGCTCAGGTAAGCGTCTTATATGAATTCTGCAATGTGTTTGAAACGTTTCCTTGTGCATGCCGGGGAAAATCTGTTTACTCATTCCTAGAGTGGCAAACACCATTTTGGTGACCACTTCGTGCTGATGCACGAAAGATGAGTTAAAAGGCATGCAGGAGCCTAGTCTTGTCTTCAGGTCGGCCTTTGTGGTGCCTACCTCGCTGGGCTGGTTATGGACCATGAAAGGACACACTATCAAAAACAAGACGCAATGCGCTGGGGCCACCAGCATTCCAAACTCTTACCTCAATGGCACACAGCGAAGCACCACAAGAAATTCTGTCCGGAAGCTTGCTGATGTGAATAAGAAATAATGGGGGACCACGGAGTAGCTATTGAGTAGCTGCCAGGTGAACTCAGGTGGAGGTGGCTGGTCACTTCCGGTTTTAGCCCTAAAAATTGTCTCCGAGAAAAGAGAATCAATCAAAAGACATTTTTCTTGATGTCAAGCCCCCAGTGTGTGTCGGAGGTCGTTATTTCTGGACAACAACAGGCCACCCATGGAGATGAGCATTTTTGTTGTGCGTGACTAACTACAAGGGAAGTCAGTTTGGATGGAGGGGAAGCGAGCAGTTATGAGGAGTGTTTGAGGATGGTGCGCTCTCATGGGCGTCCCATTGTTTTGCTTGTGAGTTTGGCATGGATGTGTAGCCAAAAGCTAGCCGACAGCGCCGGTCGCCTGCTTTGAGGATAGGAGTGGCATGGTTTTTCCCATAGCACTGACTAGGTTTTCAGTCCGGAGTTCTCGGTTCAAATAACACGTAGAGTGATTCTGTTAGGTTACCAGTAGCCTGTTTGGGAGTCCCATGGTTAGCACCATCTGAACCCGTCACAATATATGCACCAAACGCGAATAAGAGTTTTCGGCGTCCGAAACGGAAAAGTGAGAATAAAACGGTGGCTGCCGGAAGTGTCGCAGAAGTGGAGTAGGGTGCCATTTTTTCGATGCAACCTTGTAGACCAACGAGCGATACTCCTTGGGTATATCAACAACCACTCAATGATCGGAAGAATTTTTCTATCAAAGCAGGAGGCCTATTTCTCTTTAGTCGACGCATATAAGTAAATGGTTTCATTCGCACGAGCTTTTGTTTGGCCTGGAGCATGCATAAGTTTGCGTATCCACGGACTCTCCTTTCTCATCAATTCTGAACAGTATGAAAACCGTTCAGGTCTTTCAAGTTTCCCGTGATATTATGCTTTGCGAATAGATAAGAGCGGTCACTACGGGAGCGACTTGTTTTGCGTAAAAGGGATGAGCCAAAAGATAAAGTGCTCAGTTTTCGCGATACGGATGAAGTGTCCGCGTTTCACATTATTCCACGAAATTTACGATATCTGTGATTCACAGAATCATAGTCAAGATGTAGTGAACCCATGGCAGACTTTCAAGCCGAAAGGTAAGGTTCGATGTGAATCTCAAACCTTGGACGCTTCTGTTGGCTGTTGTAACCCTCAACAGGCAAATTCAAAGGCGAGTGAAGATAAACCACCACGTCCAAGTGGCGGTTTGGCTACCGTTGTGCCTATTAGGTGGTTGCCACTGGTAGTGACTACTTCACGCACAGAGTGACTTTGAACAGCACAAGGTAGCGTCAGGGAGACGACGTGTTATGTTTGCGTCTTCATTAATACCAAAATGGTTAAAAAACTCGGGAATACAACCTCAAATTGTCAGTGGGACGCTGATGATCCCGGGCACTTCACGGTAACCCATAACAAATCGAGAAAAAGTTGTAGTCTGGCAGGTTTTCTGGACTCATGAACGCAGTCTCATTATGAGTAGCGTCGCACGGGGAAGGGAGATAGATAAACGCCACTGGAGGTGTATCGTGGACACAATGCCAACTGAAGCCACAGGCAGTCGCGTTTACTGAAAGGCCGAAAATCCTCGGTGTTTGTGGCTGTCAGGCTACCCTGGTTGGGGAAGATCACACATCGTCCTCCATTCTACATTCATGTCAGTCAACTCGACAAAAAAGGAGCATTTGGCGACGCTCGCTTTATTCTCGTTGACGTCACTTGCGAGCCAGACCTTTGTATAGGCATGTATATGAGATTGAGTGCCGTGAACCGGCTGTCGGATTTCCGGTATTTTTTGGAAGGCCCGCACAATCCGTATGCCATGCACCAAAGGCGAATCACTGATTTTATTCTGCCTGAAAAAAGTAAAGATGTGAAAAGCAGCCTGCAAGATATATCCTCAAAGTGAGGGGGGAACTGCGGTTGGCAAAGGATTGAAGTCAGATTGTTTTGCTGAATTTCACTGAAGGCATTCCTTTGGGGCTGTGGGCGCCAAATCACTGCCGGCGACCCGACACAGAATATCACCAGCACAAATGACCCAACAACTTACTGCCTCTATCCCCTTTCAAATTTAGGGAAAACAACAGGTTTTTGTCGTTGTAAGACCACCGGTAGAAATTTCCAGTGGGATGGACCAAGCAAGTGCCTCTTGGCATATAGGTGACACCAATAAGTCTCCCAGATTCCGAATTCATGGAAGGGAAGTGTCTCCTGGGATGTAGTCCAGGTTGTAAAACGCAACTGACGAGGTGTGTTAGCCAAGAGTACCCCAATCCGATTCATACAGTCCAGGATATTCGGATTTGAGATTAGAACGGCCCCAATCGGAAATTCAGAAAATATTAAGAGCAGAGTACATATAGGAAGTGACTTACATACAATTGGAAAGTTTTATGAGTGCTACTGGCGACAGTATTCATCCTGAGGGGAAGAACCTCCTGTTGAGTACAAAATGTAGTTTTGGCAGGGGGCAGTACTTGTAGTTTCGTTTGCGTACAACCGCCCTCTTTGTTCCTCGATAATGTCTTGAAACCCTTTTCGTGGCTTTTTATCTAAGCCCGTTGTTGAAAGCAGCGGCAAGATGGGGTTGGGTAAATTCGGTGTCGTTCATGCAACTTCTAGTTTCGTGCGTAAGAAGGCGCCATCCTCGAGAATGTGCAAGATTGCCAAAGTGGTCCATTTGCGGCTTTTCTCTTGCAAGCTTCTCTCCCACCCGCTTGTTAGGAGTGATTACTGGCTCCCGTCCATCAGCATTGGAGCGGAAGTGTCAAATTATGACCACCGCCTGAGTTCTCCGCAGCTCCGTAACAGTGCCCGTCAAGAATACGATTGCGGTAGCATATGTGCAACTATGCTTGCAGTAACCACGCTTGAGGGTAGTTGAGTACAGGAAGGCATGCCTGAGGCTGCTTTAGAATCGCATGCACATTAATACATCCGACTACTGTTGCTCGCAGTGCGTTGCTAGTATCTCCGACACACGCTACTCTTTTTACGCGGTTTTTCGTTGTTGCGTCCGGAACGTAACATGCTGCCGTTTTGTTGGCGCCACTTTAGTTTGTGATTGTCATCCGTGTGCATGTGCTACTTGGCCCTTGGGGAATTCTCGTTCTTTTTTCTACTTTCAAAGGACTATTGTGGGGAAGCTTGCACCGAAAGAACGCTGTTAAACGACCTTCCCATGGATATAAGGTTGATTCACCAGTACAACGGGTTATGTATCATCCCGCTCGAAAGAGAAAGTTAATCATCTTCAGCCCAAGCGCTGGTTTGCAAACGGAGCAATTCGTGGCCGCACGAAATTATCCAATGAACCCGATAGTCTACTGAAGCACCTTCAAGGCGGGACCCAAGAACATCCAGTCTGTGCTCACCAGCGAACCCACAACCGAATATTGGCCACGGATATAATCATATATACAAAAAAGTAATAAGTATCACGTATGTGTGTGGTGCATGTATATGCGCACATATACGCTCATACATGTATATGTATATATATAGGCATATTCAGTACGTGGAATAAAACCTCATACCAACATTGTTCCGTGCTCGATCAACTGTTTTTCCCTTGCGTAGAATGGCATCTGACTTAACAGGAGGGGCATTCATCTTCGGAATTGCTCATTTGGAGATATCAATTCCCCTACACAACCGTCCATCATCGTTATCCATTGGTGTTCTCCTTCAAACTTTTTGTGGAATACTGAAAGCACCAGCCTTATAGACTGAAGTGAAATCGGGGAGGATGAGTGTGATGACTGTATCCTGCGAGAAACCACTTCAGTTCGCCAAAGGACTTAGCGAAAGGAGAAGGAAATATCAGAAGTGTTGTGTGACCACATATCGTCTCAGTAGGCCAGGTATATAACGGCATACCTGGTTATTCCCTTCAGACTGTGTCGCCCGTTTTCGCCAGCTACCTCCTTCAACTAATATCGGGAGTGATGGAATCAGATGGAAATACATTTCATTGATCCAGGAATGGATATCCGGGTGGCCATTCTGCAGGGTAGTGGTTCAGGCAATAACAAGTGCTATTCAAAAGTAGAAGCAGAGAGTACTCAGTTCGGTGGGTGTGCGAACCACTACCACTACGGTGCAGCGATGTCACAAAGTGTCCTTGCGGACCGCATGTGGTTAACGGCGGTTTGTTAGTCAGGCATGATTAAACTCCATAGTTGTATTACCACTGTGGACGTTGAGGTACATCGCGATGAGATCTCTGAAAGTTGCGCGTCCCCAGTTGTGCTCAGCAGGGTGGAAAGCAGAGCAAACGGGATGAGAGATATTGTGCTGGATAATCCAGACACCACCGTGAAACTTTCCTAAAAGGCGAAAAGGCGAGATAGGTACCAACAAAGAGGCGGCTGCTAAACATAATCACTCGTTAGTTTAGGGCGCCGATGTGGAAACCGAAACTGATTTCTGAGCTAACGGCAAACAGAAGTGTCCCGACTACCATCATTGTGAGTTGTAGAAAAGTGACTATCGTGAAATGGGACAGTGGCACTAGAAGAGGGGGAAGTGAAGGAAAAATTGGGGAGCAACTGAGAATCGATCAGAACAAATGCAGTAAAGCGGAAGGGAAGAACTTAGAAGCCTGGAAGGGCTGATTAAAGAAATCTGGTTGAAAGTGGAAGTTCAACAGCAGGAATTGACCGAAGTCCATATTTGAGAGTGGGCTTTAAGAAAGCCTTTCCAAGACGTGAAACTGAAGGGGAATTTGCCTTTGGCACATGCGGGAATATCGTTGACAGGGACACATCTGAACCCATTATGAGAGAGGGTAAAGCCTGGAGACGATAGACGAGGTTGCACCTAGGGGACCTCCTAGGGCGAGTAGTCACCCTCGAACATGTAGCCACTGAGTGAGTAATGAGGTTAGGCGATTGACGAGCGAACGCGTACAGCCTTGTGCCTATGACGGCTGTGCTCTTTAACTCTGGGCACTGGAACAGGGTCTTGACAGCAGGAGGGCAGATGGGGACAGCAACCCAAGGACGATTTACGGCGACACCAGGTGACCCAATGGAATGCAGATTGATAGCCGTCCCAGTGGCACTGAGTTGTCGATCGCAGCTCAGCAGTGCACTTATGATACAGGGTCGAGGGCATAGTCGACACATGGAGCTGAGAAACAGGGGGAAGATTTACTGCCGGTATGAAAGATTCCCAATTTACGGAGTGGAAATATGTCGCCACAAAACAAGGCAAGAGTAGCGAGTCTTCTGTAAAAAAACTAGGAGGATGCTCGGGTATAATGCTTGAGCCACAGGATGCCCATGGCTATACTGAAATCGAACCAGCGTAGTTGTGGGAGACCGCTGACGGTCCTGAATATCACTTCTAGTAACCCGGGAAATAAACGGGGTGAGTTATCTGTGAACTAATGGGGGAGGATATCTTTGAGATTACTGAGACCTATATAAGTAAGGATATGTCCGTGGGTAGTGTTTGCCGTCCCGGATTCTTGGTCCACAGTGGATATAGAAGACACGGTAGGATGGGTACTGTTGTTCTGTTGTTAAATGTGCGGCATTGTGGCCACAGCCAAGAAGCGGGGTTTAGTGAAATATATACAAATCTGAACAAATCAGAAAAATGAATGGCTAGACGTGTTCCGTGGTGAAGCGAACCTCGTTCTATCATCACTAGTGTTTACTGCAGACAAGCTGAAATGTGCAAAATCGCAAACTACAAAACGATCACGAAAGGTGCGATAAATAAACGATCTTAGTTTGACGGGTTATTCTTCGGATATCCAGTAGAATTTGGCGCTGTTTGCTACAATACTGCAAGAAAAACCAAGCTGTCTGCGGAGAATCAGCTCAAAATTCTTTAACTCATTACCTGACAGAGGAAAAGTTTTCCAAAGAACCAAACCAATATTTAACGACGTTTTTGTCAACAGATTTGGACGAATATCAGCTCAAGGCGTTATCTCTTGGCTCAACATTTCACATTCCACTTATCGAACTGAGTACTAAGATACAGGCACAGTTTGAGAACTTCTATCGAAAACTGCATTAAATTCAACCAGTTTCACAAAACAACAAAAACTGGTTAAGAGCCCATTCCCAGCCAACGGCTGCAGCGCTCCCTCTGCTGACGCCAGAAAAATGTGTTTTTGAGATGCCGTATCGATTATGAGAAGGCCTGGCGGAGCTGCGCACTGACCAGTTTCATGTTACTTGGCGTAAAATGACTCTTCTGTCCCCTGTTGGGCGAAGCGCAGGATACTGTTTTGAACGGTCGTGCGATGAACATGGAGGGCGGTGGTACTGTACCATGCAGGCCAGCCGCTCCCGCCTAGATTGTCCGTGAAGCGAATTTGGGGCAATGAGGAGGCACCGGGGAACAGTGTTCTTCCGAAGTAGGGGGTCCAACATAGTCCTGTAAAGGGAACAACATGAACAAGCATGAGCCACAGGCCCAGTAGGCCATACATACGACTTACACAAATGCAAACCAAAACTGCACCGACAACACAGCAGCAAGCCACGCTACACAACTCAAATTCAATTAGTGCGCGCTCGCTGGTTTCGGTTGCGCATTACCGTATGACCTTTCAAGAGCTCCGTCAATTGCTAGGCTCGCCTAGGTTGTCAGCACAATGGATGGAGCAATTTCAGGATGGCCGACAAAAACCAGGCCGAAGGTCGGTGTATTTGTGTGAGATCTGCGATACACCATCGAGCAGACCTAGGCGGCATATCTGCCGAGGAACAACACATACGCGTGTTGGAGCAATTGGTCATCAGTCTAGCGCAAACGTCGAGCGTGAGCTTTCGGTGAACCCTCCAGACGAGCTGGATGTGGTGCTCGAAATTGCCGAAGACTTAGAAAGAGTCGGTCTCTCTTGAGACCCCGGCAGTGCCGTGCTTCGTGATGCACAACGAACAACGCCTCTTTTGTCAATCGTTAGACATGGTGCGGCGGTGAGACACAATTACGGAGGCCTTCTTATACCGGTCCCCCTTCAATTTGACCCACTACTCGGGCATGAAACTGTTACCGTGGCTGGAACAATAGACGGTTCACTCCGCATCCACGGCAGCAGTGCGTAACCTCAGGTGTACATATCCCATCAGTAATAAGTTCAAGATTTTTTGGGTTGCCAGTCCAACGGATCAGGTTGACCTGGACTACGTTACAACACACTGAGGAGATGTGTAGTAACCTCGGCCTCGTCTCGTATTACAGAATACTCTCACCGGGATTCGCAAATATCGCTAGCCCGCAACCTACCCTCCTGAAAAACGTCGGAAGTTCGAGCAGTTCGGAGAATGAGAAGCAGCTTTCGTGTCCCTCTAGCGTCCCTTATGCTCCGTGTCTATCTTGTCACTGTCAGAATTGTCGCCTGAAGCAGGAGGGTAAATCTTGGATACTGACGCTAGTCACTATATCACTGAGGCCGTATTACCACAAAAGGGTGCTGGTGGACAAGCGGGGGTGTTTGTTTACGGATGCAGTACCCCATGCAAGAGGAGAAGTTATTGTACAACCGAGGAGATTCCAGCTCTGGTTTTTTGTGAAGCAATGCCGTCAATACTTGTTGGGCAGGCGGTTTGCCGTTTGTGTCGACCACCACTCCCTCCGTTGGTTCCAGAACTTCATGGACTCGGAGAGTCAGAATGGGCATTGGCAGGGGATTCTCCAAGAGAAGGGCTTTGAGTGCAAAACCGAGCTGGTAGGAGTCACCCTAATGAAGATATATTGTCCAGGGGGTTGAGGCTTGTTCATGGAGACTGCCTGTCTTTAGTATGCAACATCTAACGCTAGCCACGATGTAAAGCTCGGATTATAGGCTGTAGAAGGAGGCCGAAGCGTCTCACCCCGAAACTGTCTTTATTTACGACAGCCGACGGAGAGAAGGCAGTAGGTCCACAGATAAAGGAGTGGAGGGGAAACGTTGTGAGCCACCGCCTATGGGAAATATGGAACCATTAAGTGATTAACAGGGGTTTTTGTTTTACGATCACGGGCCTAACTATTGCAAGGGATAATTAGGTCTTAAAGGATTTCCATTGTGAGCTAGGGCACACCGCAATTAACAATCTGGACGCTACAGCCAGACGGCAATTTTCGTGCTCACATTTGCATCGTAATGTGACAACCTTTTGTTATCTATATGAACAATGTGGCAGTTTCAAACAGTTCAAGAACGAACTAAAGGCTCCCCCACGCTGGCTATACAAACCAAGTAGATGGCGTGGATATCGTAGACCCCTCAACTGCGACGTCAAGAGGCTAACTGTATGTGTTTCTCTTGGTCCACCACTTCGCCGAAATATGGGAAGCAATACCCTTGTTTCGCGTTAAGGTGAGGACGGTGGCCGTTGCTGTCTTCGAGCGCTGGGTGTGCCAGTGGAGGGCGCTGGTGTGAGGGCACCTTGACCAAGGGTCCAAAATCAAAAGCGCGTTTTTGCGAGAGTTCTGTCGGATCCCCGGAATCGAAAATCCCGAAGGACCGCCTACTACTACCAAGCCAATTTTCATGTCAGGAGAAGTAACCACACAGAACTAGAGTTACTGGAAACATTTGCAGGTTACAATCTGCACGACTGAGATCTGGCACTCTCAAAGTGCGTACTGGACAAAAAGGGCCGCAAATTCCAAAATATGGCAAACAGTTGGACAAACTACCGCTCAGTGTTCATCGATTGCTGGAAAACGTCAAAAAGCTGCAAATCTCGCAAATCGTTTCGTGAACACGGGGGGGGTTTGTGTGCCCACTCGTCGCAGAAATTTCCCTCGTAAAACGCATGTTTTTGGGAGTAAGCAAAGGAATGGAACCTCACGTGTCAGATTAGAAAGTGCAGAATGATCACATGTTCGGTGGCGTCCAATGCATACGTAACTTTTTGGCAGGCACTTTGCGACGTTAACCTTCCGTGTTTGTTAATAAAATGTACAGCACTGGCTTGAGATGATTAGAGTAATTAGAGGTAATTAGACAATTTGGAGATCACCTGAAAAAACTTAGTTTTTGCTGCTTTTTTGTTACACAACTTGACACTCACTGCGAAGGCAAGTTTCCTTGGACCAGTTGTGTGCCTGATTTCCGGTGGTGTGAAAACTCTTCAATTTCTCACCCCGTACGCTGCACGCAAATTATTTGCCAACTGTGCAACTTCTTTCTCTTTGGTCATGGCAATATATAGGGCGTTGCGGTTTTCATGGCTTTTTGTTTCGTTGCTACTGGGTGAGTCATCGAACCTGGAGCAAAACTTTTTGAGGGGTTTCCACAAACTGGTGAGCCCGACTTTGGTGCTCTATTCTCATTTGCGATCCGGTGGACTTCATCCCCGTGTGTTCTCGGTTCACGCTATTTGGCAGGTCAGTTCCTCAGTGTGAATCATTATTAGGCAGCGTTTCACCACTCTTACTGACCGTCTGTCCAAAAGGCGCAGAAGGTTTGTTTAGTAAATTAGCTAGGATGTATGGCTCACTGGGGACAACGTCAGCTGACGTCCTTTCATCTGAGTGGCTAAAGGTTGAAGGCTTTCAGTATCTTCTATGGTGAGTCTCAGGCCATCAAGCTTGACACTGGTGACAACTCGAATAATTCCGTGAGGCTTTCCAAATTGGTTGCTGCAGTGAGCCCTACTTCGCTAGGCAGCAACAAGCAATGTTCGACATCGGCCTTAGGTTGACCCTTACAATAATACATCAGGCAGGACAGCTTGGCACCCGTCATTTAATCTTTTGGCCACGCCAGGCTCAAAATTCGGCATGTAGCCACTGAATTTCGGGGGCGACTTTTCAAAAAATAATAATACATATTTCTCAACGCATATGTGAGAAGCACGTTGGGTCATGCGCGATCACTGCAGACATTTACAAACCATACAAAGACGAATAAGTAATTAGTAGCAAAACGTTGGGCCTTCCGCCGAGAAAGACGTGGTCCAAAGGCAAATGGATGTAGTTTATGAAAACTTTGACGCACGCAACAGAGAAGTAGATAGTTCGGTCGCTTCACAGATTTAGTCTCGAACAAATGGGATGTTACACTGATTTACTTTCTACAAGGTCGTTGGATAGTTCAAGGTCGCTCCGGGAAGAATTGTAACGCGCAACCGAAACAAGCAAGCGCGCACGGATTGAATTTGAGTGGTGTGACGGGGCGTGCTGCTGTGTTGTCGGTGCCGTTTTGGCTTTCGTTTGTGTAAGTCGTGTGCATGGCTCACTGGGCCTTCGGCTCATGTTTGGCTGTATTGTTTCTCTTTTCAGAACTGTTGTTCGAACCCCTACTTCGGAAGAGCGCTGTCCCCTGGTGCGTCCACGTTGCCCGAAGGTTGGTCCGCGTATTCACGGGCATCCAGAGTAGAGTCGACTGGCCTGAATGTTACAGAATGCCCAAACGCATCTTTGAGGAGTTTCGCCATTAGAAGATAAAATTGACGTCCGGAAAATGTCAAGATAGGTAGGTTGTGGCAAGGCAGGGCGGAAAATCCCGAAATTTAGCGAACGATTGGGCAGATTCCGAAGCAGGATTTCGTCGATTCCCCGAAAAACGTCAAAAAGTTGAACATGTCGCCAACCGTTCAGCTAGGACAAAGTTCCGCGCGCCCATCTGTCGTAGAAAAGTTTCTCGCCGAGTGGATGATATGGGGATCGGAAAGGAGAATGAAATTCCACACGTTAGATGAGAAATTGTGGGGTTATAACATTTACTATGACAAACAATGTGCTGACGGAATTTTTTGACGAAGACCTCATACGATATTATTATTTTTGCTATGATTATTGAAAAATATAACCTTATCTAATGTTTGTTGTGGCATTTTGTTATATACTCGGGATTTATCCGGGCCTACGGAGAATTGAGTCGACGGTTTGGAGAGCCGCATGAAGTGAGCGTCTGATAGCTAAAGCTTACATGACGTCTTTCTGCTGGACTTATTTTTAGGCGCCGCGGTCACACGTCGGAGGACGTTAGGCAGCGGGGTGGTTATCTACGTCATGCGCATCTGACAGCTGAATGTTTCTCGGACCACACTCAAAAAGATCATCAAGTGATACAGAGAGTTTGAAGGTAGACATTGTGTCTGTTAACGTAAGATAGCTGTCCGAACCTTTTTGAAACGCTGAATGTTGTTACTGGCTCTAACTTCATTTGGAAGTTTATTCCAAATCTAGGAATACTTTTTAAGGAAGAAGTTTGCACGTATATTTTTCCGAGATATCAGTGTCGACAAGGTGGAACCCTTATTTCTTAGACTATATTGAGGGCTGTGTTGCAAGTGGATGATAAACGCTGTGGTAATCACATCCGAATGTGAGTGTATATAGCAGCGTCGGGTACATCTTTAGTTTACGCAACCGAAGTGGATCAATACCAAGTTTTTCACAGCGCTTTCTGAAGACTATACCAATAAGCTTTTGGTAAACGATCGTTGAAGGTTTTCTAACACAAGCCCATCAGACTTGCGCAGATGACAGTGAATGAAAGTGCAATAATCGAGTTGAGGCCGAGCACACATTTTTAGAGCGTCAGCTTCGCAGCTGGTAGACTGAACGTCTTTTTGATACAACCTATTGTTCTTTTAGTTTTTGCTACCTGGAAGCATACGTGTCCAGAAAAATTGAAGGAGTTTGAGTTTCGTATTCCTAGGCCTCTGACCGAAGTGGCTGTATCAATATCACAACGATGTAGTGAGATGGAGCCATGAGGTAATTTACAACCATATGTGACGATGTTCGATTTGTTCGTTAAGATCGACATCAGCCGTGTTCTGCACTACAACTGCAATGACGCTAGGTCCTGTCGTACATTTTGTAGACAGAGATTGATGTTACTACCCTGGCGGAATGTGTAAACGATTTTGATATCGTCAGCAAACAGAAAGGGCTTGACATGTGTACTAACGTCGCATAAGTAATTTATTTACATTAAGAAGAGCAACGGACCCAGAACGCTTCATTGGACCACCCCACTAGTCAACGGTTTTGGTGTTGAGTAGTGTTCTCCTATTTTCACTGTTTGAGTGCGACCTTCAGTTTATGACGACAGCCAGCTATACACGGGATCTTGTATGCCAAACGATGCTGTTTTGACCAAGAGGCGCTTATGAGGCACACGATCAAAAGCCTTTCGCATGTCCAAGAGTAGGATAAATACTTAATTTCCTGCGTCAACAGACGTCGATATGTAGTTTAAGAATTCCAGCTGACATGTCATACAAGAGCGTTTACTAAGAAAACAGTGCTATAAAGGGTTTATAAGGTTTTGTGTCCTTAAAAACTCGACTTTGTGCACCTTTATTATCTTTTCAAAGATTCTCGAAGCAGATTGACGTATGGTTGATGGGACGATAGTTACTAACGTGCTGCCTTGGACCACTCTCGTGACAAGGCACAAGGATTGAGGTTTTCCACTGAGGAGGAAAGGTGCTGGAAAAAAGTGATAGGGTGAACAAATTGAGTAAGAGGATGGGTATATCCTCACCTGCTTGTCTGACGACCATTGGTTGGATACCATCCGGTCCAGGATGGATTGGGGGCCTAATGCTAGCTAACTGTGGACGAATGCTTCGAACATCGATTAAAACATTACTAACAAAACTTTATCTGTTTTCGACGGGATATTAGCAGGTAATGAGAAGCTTACTATGCTAAACGAGGCAGCGAAATGCGAATTAAAGGTTTCGCATATCGCTACAGGTTCATCGACAACCCTTTCGTCTTTGAGAGTAATAATTCTTATAGCAGGGTACCTCATGGAATATCTCCATCTCAACAGTTGCACTAGTTTCGTGCTTCTCTGCTCACTACTGAGTGCGAGTTTCTCTTTGTTTATTTGATGGAGTTGCGTCTGACGTTCCATGTGTTTAAACATTTTGCTCATTTGCATCACTAGGGAAAAGTCTAGTGTTCTTCCGTACGTCGACTTAAGCATTTTAATTCCGTCAGTCTCTCTCGCAGTGGGGATTTTGCCTTGTATATACGAGCCGACACGTTTTGGTTTAACGGGGGACAAAACGTCGATACAAAACGTTAGATGTCTGGTAAATTCTCCGGCCGCTATGCTCGGGTCTGATGTGCGAAAGAAGTATTTTAATTTAAGTATCTTAGTAGGGAGAAGAAGGCATTCCAATCAATGAATTTGATCAAACGGTAGAATACGACTGTCGGTTTGGTAGCCATACTGAAATCAAACAGACATTTGACGACATTACGGTCGCTTCATGGGACTTGTTGTAAAACAGATATCTCTACGGACAAAATGCCTGTGGTAAGTATAAGATCCAAAATATTCCCCTTTCTGGTGGGCGTTAGAACATGTTGGTTCCAACCATTCAGCTAAATGCATGAAAGGAATTCAGCCTGTTTTGCTGGAGCAGAGATTGAGGTCCAGGAGATATTAAGCGTGTTAAAGTCACCGCGTACTAGATAGTGTTCACAAGGACAGATGGTTCAATATCTCCATAAGATCAGTCAAATCATTGTTTGCAGCATTAGGTGGTCTGTAGATGCATCCTATTGGTAGCTCGCGAGAACCAATAGAGACCATTAACCACAACGAGTCCTCGAGTTTATGAAGTATGGACTCACCAAGTTTGATCGCGGAAAATTGCTCTTTCAGGTGAATGATGCATCCAACCCCTCGTCCTGTGAGACGATCCCTTCGAAACATGTGATATCCTACGATGCTCACCTGACTGTCTGGGTCGTCGGGAGAGCACCACGCCTCAGTTACGAGAATGATATGGGGAATAGATAAAAGACAAATGGTTTGGAAATGTGCATTTTACTAACCAACGATCCTGCGTTCATTAGAAATGTACTTACTAAATTCTTTTTAACAGATACAGCAGATTAACTGCTGAAGAACCTTAAGATAGATGGGGCAGTGGGTTGCGAAATACAAAATGGGAAGGCCTGATCTAATGAATGTATCGAGTTTCTGTTCAACTTCGAGTGGCTGTCGTAAACTTTTGGCACCATGATAGGAAGTGCTGGGGGAGTGCCATTATGGAGGATGGCAGAGTGGGACTTGGGGAGGGAGCCAGGTAGCAGTTGATGAAATATCGGGGGGGGGGTTGGGTGCACTAACGAGGACTGGTTTGGCATACATTTTTGTTGTTGACATAATAAGGTGATGACGTGCTTACTGGGGTATACATATTGGGAACTTTGTTCCTAGTAGCACTCATATTTTCGGTAGAAGGATGAGTTACCACGGAGCTATCGGATAATGGATGGTAACCGTGACCCATAGTTTAGTAGTAGGTTGACCTGGAAGAAGTGAGAGACAAATTGTGCTGTTTTACATGCGAAGTGTTGTTTCTTAGAATGTGGTTTTTAAATCCAGATTCATGACGCTTGTAAAGTTCTTTTGGTCTACTCTTATATTGCAAATTCGGAATACTGTGCTCTGGTAAACACCTTACAGGTCTTACTGTTGAGTTAGAGCATTGTTCAGGTGTTTTTGACTTGCCGTTGGTATTGTCGGCTACTCCACATAACGGAGAGAAATTCCCCTGATGAGAAGTGGACAGCCCTGCTCGCGCAGCCGCGCCACTATCAGGGGCATTTAAACAGCTTCTTCGAGTGTTCTGAGTAACGATGGATGCCTTAGGTCTAGGACTTTATCCAATCAAGGCTGCAGTTGACAGAGGGAGACCTTGAGCATTAGGGGATGTGTTTTTGGCAATAGCCGTGAGTTTTATTGCAGAAACTTGAACACGTCTGGCGTTATTGAAGCTAGACGTGGTTTGTTCTCCAGTGTTCACCTGCACCGGCGACGCAACAGTCTTTCCAGCTGTAACTTGCGGGTTCAGAGAACTTGTGGAACGGCCGCGATCTACTGTCAGATCAATGAGATTGCTGACTGCTTTCTTCTCGGGAAATATTGGCCCGCAATATTTCCATTTGAATTGGCGTCTTTCACCAAACACTTTTATGGACTTAAAATGTGCGTCACGCCTGATTTCCTCTTGCCTTTCGACAAATTCTTTGGCTACAAGTTCACTTGTGAACTGTAGCAACAATGGACAATGCTTCTGCTGTGCTTTCTTGCAAAGACTTAAACAGTAGCACTCTTGTACTCCCACTTTACAGGTTTTGAGTAAGATCCTTTTCACCGGAAACAGAGGAATTCTCTCATGTATGTTGAACACCATCACTTTGCTTGCACAGTGTAACCGCTTGTGCAATTCCGTAGCTACACTAACAATGAGTGTTCCGGCAGCTACAAGGTCTTTGTGACTAAGGGTGGTCTGATGGCGGATGTTACTTGAGGCACTTATAATGCACAATAGCGGATCTAATTTGTGCGAAATCTCCGCAAGCTCTTCGTTTTCACTGTGTAGTTTCGCTATTCCAGCCCCTAAATCCCTTACCTTTTAGCCTGATTACGAATAAATTGGTAATGGAAACTGAACATGGTTTAATTTTGCCCCTTTCATGTGATGTGCTACAATTTGCTATTGAAACTGCCTTTTTAGCAGCGGCCTTGATCTCCTCTGCGATAACAGGGGTGGGGCAAGTGTTGACTGAACAATCTAACGATTTTACATCTTTCTTCACCGTCAACATGCTCTTTTTGCGCAGGGATGGTCGCTTGACGACTGGCAATTTCTGGGAATTGGCTGACTCAGCGAACATTCTTATATGCTATTCAACTTTTATCAATGGGTTATGTTCAAAAAGTCTCAAAGCAAGTAAATACGACAAAATACAACAAATAACACGTAACTTTCAGTGATCAACTGGCAAAAACGGGATACGCACTAGCACTCAATAATAACTGACCTTTTCCGAACCACGCGTCACGTTCGAGCTCGATTTCTGGCAAGCCCACGCTGATGACGAAGTCGCGTATATATTGTTCTATATAGCTGCTTGGAACCCACAAGTACAAGGTCAACATGACGGACTGGACGGCAGAACATTTGAATCCGACTTCTCAGTAGGCACCTCGATCTTACTGAACACAGACCTTCCCCTCAATCTCTTGCGGAATCCTAGCCGTGCTCTCATGTTCCTCCAGACATTTCTTCTTCAAGGAGTCTGTCGTCGCACATCGAATGTCGCTGAGGGGGAGACCCGGGTTATGGCTGGGGCAAGATTGGGAAGTTTGGATACACACGCCGTGTTCCCCGTTGGAGCTGCCACCATCCCCACAATTATCCCCGTGCATGGTCCTCGCTTAGCTCTGGGGGCCCGAGCACACCTGAATCCCAAGAGACAGCAGATAACTCATCATTCTCAGATACTTCCCCGTGAAGATCAAGGAAATGCTAAGAAAAAAGGCATACACAAGGAATGAACTAAGGTTGAAATAGTGGAAACATTTTAAGGTGTTTTGGTAGCTTTGTAAATTTGGGCCACCTGTGAATCACCGGGCCATTGTTGGAGGTAGGGAACAGGACTGTCCGATGCACAGGGAGACATAGAAAGCACACTGAGTAATGAAGTTATTCTCGGGGAATCTTCAGGCGATTGGTGGCCAGGAGAACGCACCCACGCATCACATCTGTCAAACTTGCTGCGCTCGGCCGTTGTAATAACGAACAGATAACCTTTAACCATTCGGGCACTGTCGTTTCCGGACGTCTAGTGTTCGTTCAAGCAACGCTAAGTCTACCCACAACGCCCGTCGGTAGGCTGGGTCCAGGAGAGTTGCGTCTGCAGGCAACGATCGTCCATGAATTTCATGCTCGTCGTGCAACCGATTCGGGTCCAAAGAGTTCCTTAGCATTAGGTATCTCATTAGCAACAGACCCGCTAATACGACCGTCTTCCCTTTCGAATCTGAACCGGTTGCTCGACGGGCTCAGAATTTATGGACGCTTGTTGTTTACAGACGCGACTCTCCTAGACCCAGCTTACCAACAGACGTCATGAGTAGACCAAGCGTTGCCCGGGCAACCACTAGACGTCCAGAATCGAGACTACTACTACGACGTAGAAATTAGTTCTGGTTTTGAACTGATTACATTTCCGGTTACCATTGCGGAGTTCCAACAGCCAAAACAGAACTCTTGTTTAGAGTATTTATTTTGATGGACTGCTGCAATTTGGAAAGTCTGAGCGTCAACGCAAGCTTACAGGCAATCGGAGACGATCTGAAGTGTTTTAAAGTTTGGCGTATTGCCTGTAGACGTACGAAGGAAAACAAAAGACGTAGCATTTCCTTACGGTCATTGGAAAGGATGCGTACACTGTAATTAAACATCTGGCATTTCCGGATTCACTTCCTCTACTATTGACGGTTCTCTGAAGCGTTTACCACCTAAGCATGTTTAAGGTGACGACTTTGAAACTGATGGAGAGGCGAAGTTACGTACGTTAATAAGGAGGGAACACAAAGAATTCTGTGCGTTTACTCTTCTACTTAAACTCAAGCAGCAAGATGTTATTTCCATGTGCATCTCTAGCCTCAGCCAAGAGATCCATTATCTGCTTGACTCAATGCTCTCAATCCTTGGCGAAAGCCGCCACCGCTGACGGAGACACCTTTCTGATCTACCAGTGCTGTGCGTGAACAAGTTCAGATTGCAAAGGCCGCGGAGACTGATGGACTAGTTGTGTTATATGACGTCATCAGTGCTAAGAAACAAGCACACCAACAACGGCGGCATTTCGAAAGGGCAACATGTCAGAACAATACGGCGGTTGAAACACAATTCTAATCCGGATAATACCCGACATTAAGGCAACTGTAAGACAGGCTTTCATCAGCACCCTCGACTTACCTGGTCATTTCTCATTTCCGACTGCTGTAAACGTGGCAAGATTTGTCACATCCAGGTCGTATGTAATAGCTGGAGGACACGTTTAGTTCAAAGTTCTTTAGGAGAGCAAGCTCACTCACCTGACTTCCAACCCGTTGGTCATACTATAATTTCTACTGATTCTTTTGACTACGAACAACATGACGTAACCCTCTACTGTTAAATCCTTTAGTTCTGTTGATTGCATGAGGCTGCTGGAACTCTGTTGTCTTGAAACCTGTTAATATTTCTGTTGGGGCTGTTACTGCTCACGAGTTACCTAATGTTGGCGAGCGTGAACTTTCACCCACAGGTACAAAGTCCATCACTTTTTCTTGCTCAAACTTTGATGTTAATTCTGACCTATCTAACGGTCTAAAGTGCATGAAGTTTTGGAAGCTCCCTTTTGCATCTTCTGCTGGATCCTCTTAAAATACAAATTCCCCGTCCGAGTCTGTTATTTATTCGAATTCAGTTACTGAAGAAGTGTTCGTAACTAAGCAAAAACAGGGAAGGACACATGAACGTCATTACTACAGCAACACGGATGGCGGCGGGTTTGGTCGTTGCAATTCATAACCTAACATATTGTACTATTGTTGTTTTGTTGCACGAAGGATTAAGTTTTGCACAATAACCTGGCGACCTATAGATTTCACTAGTCCGCCAGCAGTATGATGTCTAAAATGGCTCCCAAACTCACGGCTGCATACTGTACCTCACCTATTGAGAAAATTCGCATGACGTGCGTTGTCCGATAATTCGTCTGTATGCCGTGTTACTGTGGTGCACGAACCCGGTTTACTTGCTCGTCAACGGCCGGTCTCCAGCCTCCTTGGATAAATCGCGTGTTTATTCCCCATTCATACATCTATAACAGATCTCTACTCTCAAAGGTCTCTTCGAATCTCGCACTTGGTAACTTCGTACCTGGGAGGAACTACTTAGTGTGCCACGCACCAAAATACCAATAGCATTATGATTCCCCTTGCAGACTTGCTGTGCTATGACTACCATGTAGAATATAGCCCTGACTTTGAGCTTAATGCACATCTGATTACTATTGCGTATTCCTAACTGCCACATTAGCCCTCTCCGTCAGTCACTAATGAGCGCATCATGGGCACATCAGACCAAACGACGTCACCAGAGTCTTTAACTTACGAAGACGTATCTGCTTTAGTCATCTGGATGTCCAAAAATGATGTTGAATAGGAAAAACGCGCCAGGTTTGGTGCTTAGGAATGTACGTTTACTAGCCAACAATGCGCACATCTTTAAGCCTTTTATCTCTTAATACAGTCGTTACGTTATTCTGATCACCAAAGCTTAATTTACCCCCGGGGCTTCAGACATCCAACTAAACGTTATGGATGGCCAAATGTTTTGTGAAAATTGCGATGCTGAATGTAGTGGGGGGTGTTTAATTTACCTAAGCGAGCACTATTCGGCAACCATACTTGATTAGCCTCGATCACGCTCTCCTGCGCATGGTTCCCACAGATACGCTGTGAAACACAGTTATTATTGTTGTCTGGATGGGGCTGACGCCGGATTGCGGGTGTCATTGTCAGCCGGATCACACAAGTTACTCTTAGGATGCGTCTGTAGACGCCATTCGTTTCAATAATTCTTTGATTTGCACAGGTATATTCGTATGACAGTGCATTATTAATTCTGTATGTTTCCCACATGTTCATTTCCAGCTCGATTGCTCTGTATTTGCGTTAAAATGGATGCTCAACCTCACGTTTGGCCAGACGATTCGGTGAATGCACTAGTACTGCCATTCGCCCTCTTTTGACAGAATAGTCTCAAATCGTGGTTTGCTCACTTGGGAGCCACACTTGCGCTGAGGCGAATTAACTTGGAGTTAACTGGTGCATACCACGTCACTGGCAAAGTGGACGATATTGTGAACTTGTCAGACTCAACTAAACCTATAAGCAACAAAAGCTAGCCATATTTAGGCGCACTGGGATTTTCGGCCGCCAGCGTGTTTGTTTGCTCCGGCGTGCCACGGAGCTCCTTGACCGTAAGCCACTGCAGCCCCTCTGACACATGCGACGGTTGACAGGCGCAACACGTGCAGTGGATGTTTTACCTAAAGAGGTTTGGCCTTAGCGTTTGCAGGACTATGTGCAGGACATCGTTAGTGCACACCTTTGGGCAATCTCACCAACCTTGGCTGATATCGCAGACCGGATTGGATTGATTACTGCGTGAATATTTTATTGGAAGTTTACCTTATAATTGTTATTGGTGATACCATTATTCTATATAATCTGGTGACATTCCTCTTACTTTCGAGTCTATCCGAAAATTTAATTATATTTACTGAACATGGTGACCAAAATCACTCGTCACAAGATTCGCTGGTGCCAAAGCCGCAATATCGAGCTCTAGAGCCGATGTTGATCGTTTTAAAGACGAAGGTTCTAGGTTCAGAACTTATGTAGGCTTTCCTAAGGTTACTGCCGTTAAAGGGAGTGAAGATAACCTGGTGGTTGCCACCCCTAAGACTGAAAACTGTTCAGTTTCTCTAAATAGTGTGTTGGCGGATTTATTTTTAAAGTATCTAAGCTAGAAACAGAGCTCGCCTAATTAATGGCATTTCATACTGCAGTTGATTCCCTAAAAGAGAATCTTGTCTCTTGGTCTCACATTTTCAAAGTGCCCGAAAGCCCCAAGATGGATAACATTCGAAGTGCTAGCGTGTTCATCAACACATTGGTAACAGAAATCACAAAACGGATGCGTTGCTCAAACGATGCCATCGTATTCAATTTGTCAGATAATCTGCACCTAAAAAGCATTGAAAAGATACTCTCGAAGGTTCCTGGAATAGACGCAACATCATATAGCTGCATCCGTCTTCGTAAGAAGACACAAAAGTTCTGCTGCCCGCTATTATTCAAAGTCCATAGCGAGGCAAATGCAAAACAGTTCATGCAGAGCCAGGACCTTATTAAGTCTAAAACCTCACTCAAACTGTTAAAAATTATGGAGGACAGAACGCCCCTTGAAAGAGAATGTCGAAAAGTCTTACTGGGCAGAACCTCCATCCCCCCTCTAACCATGTGATCCAGGATGAAGCGAAGCAGGGTACAACGATATCCAAAGATGACAAACTGGGTTCCAAAGATCGCGCAGTATCGCTTTGTTGCACCCCTCCCGAATGCACCAGCGACCCTACCGACAACGCTAACTCCATCAAAGAGAACAAATTCGCTGACCTAACAGTAGGTCTTGACAGTTCCAAAAGCCTGCTGAGCGTTGGCGGTACCTCGGCCGAGAAACCAACTGGCAAAAGAGGGCACACGAATGACTCTGTCCATATAGAAATCAAGGAAGCGTCTGGACCACAACCTATCCGCGCGGAAACTGGCTCAAATAAAACAGGACGTCACCAGTCTATTAATAAAAAACACGTTGGTGCCCCAATTTCGGACCAATCCCGTAGGAAACCACAACCGACCACCAATGGGGTGTCCGTGATAACAAACCCTCTCCAAACCACTACCCTACGGGTCGCCAGAGGTTTCCTCCTGTGTATCATAAGGGAATAAACAGGCAAGAAAACGCAAGCTAGTACCTTGCGAGTAAAAAGACGCATCTCTTACCATCCCCCGATTACAGGCCTCTGCCTAGTTATAGCAGTCTCTCGCGTGAGTCGTCTATTCATGCAAGACTAAACCGGAGCCCCTCTGAAGTTCTTTATCTTATGTTCAACACCCCATTCAATACTGATAGACCCTACATTTCGATTACTCGCTTAAACGCGACCCGTGATGTCTTCATCGACAACGAGCAGGCGGCATGACCAATGCACCTCAGCCATACCCTTTTTAGTGGGACACATACCTTTCGAACCTCCCCTGCCAACTCCGTCCCCCATTGTTCCACCACCCTACCAAACCTTACTTGCACTATTCCAACACTTCCTGTCA
>QNGE01000742.1:0-19634 GCA_008508345.1 Paragonimus westermani
GACGGTCGTATTAGCAAGTTTCTTATTAATAAGGTGCTAACGTACCGGAAAATTATTATAAACTACATAAAGGAAGGTAACAGCAAATCTCGATATTGGCCACACCGGATCTACAAGCACCAAGATTAACCATTCAGGTGAACACGACCAAATGCAACAGTCCTGTGTGGGTGGAGCGATCAGGCAAAATGGTACAAATAAACGAGGCTATAGCAGTGGGAAGCAGGGATGAAAAGACTATACGAGGACAAGTTTACACAAGTAAACGGTATCAAGATTTAGTAATGAATCAAGCTTAATTTTTGTGGGAGAAAGTCATTTGTCGCGCGCGCAATTCGACTGGCTGTGTCAGTCTTGTTAGGGAAGGTCAGCAATCTCTGCTGAGGAGACTTTGAACGTGAGGAGAAGAACGACTACGAAGAGGGGGACGGATGAATACAGGGGGGGTCATCAGCTTTCCGCAAAACACACCAATCGCCAAGCACTCAACACAGGCAGTTACTTTAACAGTAGTCAAGTATGAAGGCATAGAAATCTGAGTGATGATAAGCCTTAAGCGGAATTGCAATTTAAGGTGAATTAACCAGCGTCGTTGGACGCCAGCGACATACTCCTTGATTCAAAAACTTACAGCTTTTGTCCTTGCATCTTCGTCGCCGGGCTTCGGATTGGTGACCGGTTGCGTGATTAAAATACACACCAAATTCCGGACAAATATAAGTGGTTACAGAATAACGGAACTATGACAAACAATCCAGTGTAGTATAAAAGTGTATATGCACATACATGTATATATTGAAAATAATGACTTCAGATAAACATCAGAAAACAGAAAAAAAAATAATGTATGGAATAAACCTACCGATACCGGCAACACAGTTCTTCCGAGCAATAATACTCACGCCCAGGAGTCATCAGCCTGAAACTAATACAGTCCGGATGTCGTAGAGAGAACGCAGGTGTAAACTGTAGGCTCGAGCGAACAAAGGACGACCGGGTGAGAATAGTGTAATGAGTAGACAAGGAGTATGTTGTCGACACGCGAAGTCGATGTGGGAGCGAGTGAACGAGTCAACGAAACGATAACGTAGTGGGACGATAAACGGGTGTGAGTCGTAAGTTCAAGTGCGTGGGGTGCTTGTTGGTATACCAACCCGCCCAAACAAACATTCAGACACACACAAAGGTCTGAAACAAAAATGATGCAATTGACAGTCGAAACTCTAAAATAATGCGCAATAAACAAATAGAGCCATTACAAACCTCCCCCTAGAAGACAACCAGAGGGTTGGCTTCGACAATATAGCAGTGTTTGAACTAGCCGGAACCGTTGACACGGGCATGAGTGGTCCAACTTATCCCTTCCACGTAGATTGCGTCTATGGTCAATGGAAGGGAGAGGATAAACTGTTGAATCTGGTTGGGGAAACATGGTCTGGAGGGTTGAGAATCGCGGGTAGGCAGGGGAATTGGGAACAAGCCAGCTGTAGTAGACCTAGTAAAATCGCAGCCTTAGTCAGATCACCGCAGGCGACCCTGGCAGAATTCCAGGTTTTTCAACGTCCTCTTTGGGATGCACGACCTCCGCGTTCCATTTAGATGATGAACAGTTATCTCGCAGTATCTAAAATATGCAGTGCTTTCCATTGGAAAACAACAACCTCACCCGCCTTCCGATTCCATTGTGTCGAAAAAATTAAAGATTTTTCCGTTCTAAAATGAGGCTTTAAACAAAGCTCATTGTAGGTGAAGTAATCTAAAATCAACTGGGTATGGAAGCCCAACAACAACAAAAAGAACTGGATACGACCGACTTCCACATAGCCTGCGAATTACACTGGCCTCCGTAACTGTCAGCCACATCTGTTCAGGAGACTTTGTTCCATCGCGGCTGGCCGGGTCGTAACCGCAACTGAATCCGTACAAACGTTGAGCAAAGTATCAGTCGTAAGGGATACTGTTGGTCGAGAATCAGTTCCCACATCAAGTACCCCTATAAACGCTGGCTACAGTCTATCGGTAGAGGCAACCTCCTGTTTACTACTGCGTTCCAACACGAAGGTTTTATCCTGGCATGAGTACTCGGAACGAACCTGTATACGACGGAAGCCAATGTGGTGGCGGAGTAACCGCACGAACCATAATGTAAGAACAAATTGACAGTCGAGGATCTACGTATGCTAGCGTCGTCTGTTCTCTTGGCAAGATCGGTCAGAGTCGTCCTATGTGTTGGGCCGACCGCTCACCGTAATCTGCGAAGTTGACGGGTCCCGTTATTTATGGAGCAACCATCTATTAGGGTAAACGTAAGAAGATGGTACGTAAGTTGGGCGTCAGAGTGTTTCGGAGAGCTAGCAAGAATAATGACAGAACCTCATGCCACGAAGGATTGTTGCTGGCAGATGCAGTACTTCTCAGTTGCCGATGAAAACGTTCAGTTACCTCGTTAACTGCCTGAGGGTAAGTTGTGCGAATCCGACTACATCCCAGAGTTCTAATATGTGACGCGAAATCTAGGTCAAAATGTGACCTGCAGTCGGCGGTCACTACTGCAGAACAACCAAGCTGGGCAACCCAAAGCTCTGAGAATGTTCGTGCGACGGTTTTCGACGAGAAATTTAAAGTCGGTACAGCTTCTTTTGAAACGCACGTACACCCGTCGCAGGGTATAACGGTTTGGCCAGGTCAACATGACACAAACGCTTATCAAGGGCTTCGAAATCCCCCAATGGGACAAGCGTATGACGATGAATTTCAAACCGTTGACAGTACACGCACGAATTGGCCCATGTACGGATATCGCTATCAACTCTTGGTGACCATCTTGGCTGTTGAACATATGTCTGGATGTGACTTGTACGTGTTAAAAATTTGGCCCCGGAAAACCAACGGAATATCCGGGCGAGGGATGTTTTCTGAAGTTTCACAAATCATTCCTGCAGATTAATTTACGAGGACGTGTTATAGCTTGAAAGAACTGGACCGACGGAGTTGTTCTATCCCGGGTCGTTTACCTATACCGCCGCGATCGCTGCCAGATCAACTGAGCTGTCTGCCGTACTCGTTGTAGCACTGATGCGCTAGAAATCATTGATGACTGGTCCTGAGATAACTGAAATATGACGACTGTTAGTCGTGCACTGCGCGATATTGTCCATGTGTCCGGCCTTCTTGTCAGAAGTTGAGAGTAGGGTGTGTATTAGCGGCTTATGATATGTGAAGACGTTAAACTCTCCGCCTTCAAGGACGCGGAAAATTGCGCATATCCACATTTGCCGCTAACAGTTCCTTTCAAAAAAACACCATACCTCAACCTAAACTTTTGGATAAAAGGGATAGTGGACACCAGACTTCATCAATTTGCTGCTGCAGGACCGCTCCTACAGCCAAGTCTGATGCATCCACAGTTAGCGTTAATGATGTGACAGCGATGCTATATTGAGGATAACTGTTTTTAAGTTAATAAATGCTTTCTGTGGGAAAGCTGTAAATAAAAATGAGCGCACCCTACATCAGAGCAGGTCAGTGAGCGGTTTCAGTAGGTGGGCGCGTTCAGGAATGAAACGATGATATAAAAAATTAACTAAACCATTGAAACAGCGAAGTTGTATGAACAATTCGGGATCCCGGTAGTCCAATCTTGCCTGCCCTTTGTCAGGAAGGGGTTCAATCCCACCAGTGGATATACCGTTACCTAGGAAGGTTACACGGGGCATCCCAAACGAGCACTCAGCTAAGTGTACAGTCGTCCTATGGCGCGACAAACGAGCGAAAAATGAACACGAGTGTGTGCAATGTTTTCTCCGTGATCAGCTAGCAACCAAGGTACCATTCGAACATGGATAAACACAGTCTAGTCCATGACAGAGATCGTGAATAAAATGTCTAAAAGTCTAGGCGGCGTTGCTGAAACCAAATGACATGCGTAAAATTTCGAAAAGTCTGAACGATGTAGATTGCTGTCCTCGAGATGTCTTCGGGAGCTACGGGAATGTGCTTATAAGTTTGCACTAAGTCGAGCTCAGTGAATGTTCGTTCACCCGATAGGTAGGCCGCCACGTCTTGAATGTGGAGACTTGGATACCTATCGGGAGTGGTTGTGTTGTTCAATGCCCGGGTAGTCACTACATGGGCGCCAGCCGTTACCAGTCTTTTCAGGCACCATGCGGAACGATGAAGCCCATGGCCTTTTGCACGAACGAATAATGTCAAGCTGAAACACAGACTCAAATTCGGGTCAGGCAATTTCCTGCTCATCGGGAACCACGCGATGCAGAAGACTTCGAACTGGAGACCCTCATGTGGCAACGTGATGCGTGACGTCAGATGTCCTGACCGATAGTTCGTTAGCGGGTAGGATAATTTGAGGGGATGAGAATAAGGGCTGCCCACAAGGCTCGTAAACTACGGGGTCGGATAGCATTGGACTGGTCACAGCCGTGTTTGACGGTTTACCTCGAACACCGAGTTTAGTAAAGGTACCAATCGGGAGCGATCAACGTGCGTCAACAAGCAAACCGAAATGTCGAAAGCGAACTGGTATCAATGATAGGAAAAGGAGTATCGGTTACAAGGAGAACTCAGGAAAATTCACGGCCGAGACCAAGAGTTAGGCTAAACGGTCGACGGCCAGAGGTTCTAATGGATGTAAAGTTTGCAGCTGGGGTTGTTGTGTCGGACTTTTATCGAGAATCTGTTGCCGAATGCGAGATGACACTAGACACTGCTTCTGTATCGAATGGGAAGTTCATTGTGGAATTGGAATCTTTCAAAAAGAAAAAACGATCGACTTTTGGCCGGCCTGTGGCTGTCGTTATTGCAACGCGCTGGCCTGCTCGTTTGAACGTTTGCTACTGCGATGGCTACATGATGATCGGCACCGTCTAGCATTTTCGTAGTACGTCTCATAGTACCAACATAGACCACCAATCTGTGGTCTGGACAGTGATCAGACACGCGTCGGACGAATTTTGGATGGTGGCCTGGTAGATTGCATGCTTGCATGAAGATCTGCCAGTTCACGTCGCAATTGAGCTACCTCGGCGTTTGGTTTCAAAGAGGTGTGTTCACGGCTTTCAAGTGCCTTGCAGAGGATTGCTATTTTGGCATCTTTCGTGGCCAGTGAACCATCTGCGGGACTGTCGGGGAAGACCACCTGCCAACTAGTGGCGAAGATGTGGTGCCTCGAAAACGTTTGTGTACTGCATCGGCCGAAGCCGTCAGGTAACCCAACGCACGTGAGATTAACGCGGATAACAGTCCCTAGACATACCCAGGAAGTTTTATCAGACAAATCTGGCAAAAGGGACTCTGGTAACCAGGATTTCCTGTTGCGTGTCGCATTTCTCGAAGAAGAAGAACTGATGGCTTCTTGTCGCCCACGAGAATTGAGGCAAGTGTTGGATTGTTTGAGTATCAGTGTCAACAGTAGTAACCGAAACATTGTTATCTTAGAGAACGTAATGTGTTGGATAAGCTCACGTCTACTAACAGTTTGGAATTCCTTTCCTGAATAACACTCTAGCTGTAGACTCAATGGCATTCACACGAAGACAGCGCGGTAGGTTTTGAGAAAACACGCTATTTTCACACCCATATTCAGATCTAGTCTAATGTGGAACCAACGACAACATCCAAGGCAGGAAAGACAAAAGCATCGAATGGGTTAGAGGAAACCCAACCCCACTCAAAGAGGTGTTAAGCGAAAGGGGCTTGGAAATTTCCAACAGGATACAAAAAACACTCGAAAAGGTTCCAACAGACGACTTTGAAGGATGAAATAATAGATGAGACGTTAAAGAAAGGCAAACATTTATTGCATGCGATCAGCTGCACTGAATTCTCACCAGGGCCCCTATTGCAAATAGCCATAGAATCATGCATTCAAAAAGAAACGTGGTAGAAAGCACGGTTGCAACTGTAGTGCGGGTTCCTGAATTTGTACGCCCAAAGTTTCCCCAACCTTATGCTATAGTGAATCAGAAGTCACAGGGAGATAACGATGAATCTGCAAACAAACTTTATTTATTGATTTACTCACCGTTCACAACAGACTTCAACGTAACAATTGTGGGGTGCTAGGGAGCTGGACGTGAGTGCACCTTGAGCACAACCGCACAGCAGCCACAAGAGTGGAAGAGTGCGTTGACGGAAAATTCCAGTCGACCTTCAGAATTCAAACAAGCATTAGACTGGTTAAGCGGCCTTCCTAACCGTAATAGCTCAACACTGTTATCCTAGTGAATGTAACCTACAGCAGTAGAGAAGATGTGGATTCATTATACAGCTACGAGCAAAACTGCGATACCTATGCCAGCCCACTAACTTTGATATTAGTGGTTTGTAGTAAATGTACATTCACAAGGTAATGTGAACCAGCGCGGTGGTACTGGCAAGGCAACTCTCACGTCGCACGGAGTTTGGAATCTCGATGACGTCGAAGGTGATCACACTACACAACCATGATCTTTAGAGAAGCCATTTGGTCGTCGCTCACTAAATTGTTTTACAAGTAGGGAGGTGTGTATTGTTAAACGAATCGAGATGACTGGGCAAGACGAAGGCAATATTTTAATAATGTATATACACACGAAATCGACATGTGGGCGAGTTCAAAGTAAGAAAGAAACGTTAACACAGTAGAAGGGAAGGTGAATGCGCGGTTTGAGCCACGCGCTCGAATGCGTTGGGTACCTGCCGGTAGCCCTAAACTGTCAGTCAGTTGTTTAAGCATATGCGTGGGTTCACAAAAAAAACAGTACCAGTAACAATCGACGCTCGAACACAGTCAATCGTAAACAAATAATGTCGCTATTTAAATTCCGGTAGTGTGTACCCAAGTACGACAAATTGTTGTACGTCTCGTCATCTGCTGGCATCCGAAACTTTATCCCCTCCGTAAACTGGATAAATGTAGTTAGTCATATCCTGTTGTTCAATGATAGTAGTTGCTCGTCGAAAGTGAGGGAGAACTGACGGTTGGAAACAGTCTTAAATTTGAATAAAACAGACACAGGAATGACTACACGATTTATACTCCAGTAGCTTTTGATGCATCCCTACTGGTGTTTACTGCAGACGAGTTGGATGTGCAAAATTCAAAACGACAAAACAACTGCAATAAGGTCGAATTCTAAAACCATTTCGAATGCTAACTGATAGCAACGTTACAAACAGTTATGGTATCATAGCAATCATCTTATAAGTGTGGGCTCAGATGCAAAATCCGTAGTCCAAACCAAAAGGCTTATTCAGCAAACAGACCACTTAACCGAGTCGGGCTAACGAGCAGCCTCAATACACCCGTGGTGTATGCGTCGATCAATTCAAGTGGCTGGGTACCTTCATTCCAGCTTTTTGACTGCCACGATCCACGATCGACAACGACTGGCTGTTAAGAAACTCCTTCGAGTAAAAAAACGCCTCAGCATATGAAGGATTACCCTGGACTAGGAACCAACATTTACCACAGTGCAAACTTACAGAGTAAAAATATGATATATCCCTAACGGAGTGTTCTATCACGATAATTTTTCTCGTAAAGTTGGATAATAAAAGGCTGTACTTATGAACGAATCAGATCTACAAACTAACAAGAGAGTGATCGGGAGTTAACAATTTTCTCACAGAATCTGGAACACGTCATGCCCTGATTTTAGGTTGAACGCGCCACTTGTGGAAATGTTGCCAAAACAATAAGCGTCGCTTGGTATGTCACAGTTTTGTGGTTTGATTAATCAGCTTTGTTACCCGTCAGAATGACCATTTTATCCACACAAAGCTGCTGTACTGAAGACAATTTGCTGCGCTGTGGAGATCGGTGTGGATAGCCCATTCAGAGATACTGCACGGATTGATGTTTCATATTCCAGAAACCTGCTACATCCTAAAAAATGCGAAGATCATTTAGTTTAGGTCGACACGAAACATTCATATCATAAGAGTTTTGGGTAGATGATCACGACCTAGAATAGTGTATCGACACACGCGTGTAGCGACCGGACTATGTGGAGTAAGCACGGTAACATGCAAGCATCGTGTTTGTTTTCAAGCTGCCTCAAACCGTAAGTATAAATTGTTTTGATGGCTGTTTGGAAGCGGTCATCGCCGTTTTTTGACCAATTGATCGTGTACTGACGGGACATTCATCAGATACGTATCACCCAAATGATGACCGGAACACAATATAGCACGGATCAGGGTCGGTAATGACCAGACTGATAATTCATGGTTGGGAGACCTTATGATATATCATCTGGACAGTGAGAGAAAGTGGAGGTTAAATGATTGCAGAGTTTAGAGACGAGGAATAATTCTTGAAACGCAATCGCGGTTCGCCTGAAAGACTCTTCCAAGTCCACTTACTTCGAGGGTAGGTGATGTAAAGGAATTGGATTGGACGAACTCATTTACAAGAAGTCAACCGATGATTCGCAAAAGTCGACGGTAAATCAGTATCAAAACCCGAGCAAACTGGCGTGTGAGCGCAGTGACAAATCCCTATAACACATTGCCTTAACATCGGATTTTTTTGTAGCGAGCATCGGAGTAAAATGAGTGGTTTAATTGCATTATGCGTTAGAACAAACGAGTCACAAACGGAGTCAACAGGTCGGCACCAATTGTAATTCTTCATTTTATCAGTGCATCGGGTCTGCAAAATAACCGATAGAAAGTCAATAAAGCCAGTAGTTCCTTTGAGCTGTAGGTTCTATTTTTGACTTCGTTTCGTAAGGTAACAAGATTTCGACGAACTGCAGAACTCAAAAAACAGAGCACACCAACAGCCATTCAGACAATCGGTAATCAGCACCAGAAATGTCCGAACAGGTTCGATGACAATAACACAGTCACGTACAGCTTCATACGAAAAAACAATCAAGCGTCTGCAGCTTTCGCGATAGACCAAGACAGAAGAGATAGAGTGTACGCTGTCAACTCAACGAACGCTTTCTGAGGGTCAGGGGTGACTGACGCATAGGACAAGCCAAGTGGATAAGGGACAACGTCGACCGCCGACAACACAACCTATTTTCCCATTTGCTTATGGTAGTTTTTAGCTCACCTGGTCCCTATACCAAAGCAGGGATTGACAGTGACACGGCGTTTCATGCACTCGACCGAAGAAATTCCAAACTGATCTCATAGCACTGATTGAGTGACTGTGAATAACCTGCAATAAAAACAGGATGCCAAAAGTTCCTCTTTCCCTCTCACATGATCTTGCACAGGTGTGAGGCGCTCTTGAATATCTACTAAACAGAAGGGTTACGAGGGAGCTGGATTGTCAGGAGGAGTTGAAAAATTGTGGCTCAGTTTTGTAACATGGTCTGCATCAATTGGTTCACGACATCGAGCGTCATGAAGCAGTTCTTCAGGAGTCCATAGACACCCTGATTTTGCCTACACTTAAAGGTAAGGATAACGGTCAGAGTATCAGTGTGCATCGGTCTGCTGAGCAGAAGTGGAAGGGTGCTTGAAACAAAATCTCCCCACCCGACTCAGTGCAGACGTTCTGGAGACCAACAGTCCTGAAGAGCAGTGTGGATTTCGAGTGAACCATAGTACGGTCGATATGGGGTTTTTTGAAGAACAGATCCAATGGGAATTCAGTAAACACAACAGGACGCTGTACGCCCACATCGTGGCTCATCACAATGGTGAGTTCCGTAGGTAGCGAGGAGTTCAGTTTGCTCCTCAGAAAGGAGGGAGGAATACAGAAGTTCGTCAACATGTTCAGAATCTTGCATGTGGGTTTGAAGACGAACGTGCAATCGTGTGGATCGAACTATGATGAGTTTGACGATGTCACTGATGTGAAGCACTGCGGTGTCCTTGCACCAAACTCACCCAGTTCACATTTGACCTCCTGACTAACAGTCGCTCTTCGAAACTCGGGCGACGGTGTTCAGGTCGAATACCACACCCATGACCGACCGCTCAACAGTCAGTGTGTCGACCACTCAAGTCGGTCACCTGATTCGCCAACGCGCATGCTGCTGTTTGCGAGTGATCGCCATCCACTTGCACAGATCGGAGAGAATCTGGGGCAACTGGTCACAGCTTTCGTGACCGCGACATCCAAATAGGATTCGGATATGAACACAAGTAAGACATTCTCTATAGTTCAGTCTTCTTCTGCGGACGGAGATGCTGTGCCCACACCTGGAATCCACGTCAACCGAGACATGGTGGATAGCTGCGTAGACTTCTGCTAGCTGAGCAGAAATATGTGCACTGTGACTGAACTGTGGACTGTGCGTTGCGAGCGAGAGCGAGTGTGAGAGCGAGTGCTGCTTTCGGACGTCCCGGAAGACGTGTGTGGAAGGACCGCAGCCCGAAAATTAAAACCAACCTGATTGTGTGCCGTACAATGGCGTTGTCTACGCTGTTGTGCAACCCATAAACATGAACATACTTCTCAGCGAAATGTGCGATATCTGAGACTCTCCCATACGCAATGTTGGGCACGCATGTGGGGTGATCAGTGACCGGACACGATTCCCGACAATCAGGTATTTCGGTGATCAGACACGGACGGAGTGGAGTCCATGTCGACCAACTGACTTGGCTTTGTTCACGATGGCATGTGTGCAGGATGGAGGACGAGCGGACAATTGGAAGCAGGTGTTGTGTGGTCAACTGAGAGCAGCTAATCTGAATCGTGGTGGTCGAGGCTGCGTTACCATGATGTTCTGCATGTTAGATGTACGTGTTGCAGGATTGATCGGAGGCACTGGTTGGACTTGTGTTTGAACCAGACCATCTGAGTGAACACGACCCGGACGGAGATCCAAACGGTCACTGAGCGACAGTTGCGTGCACGTGAATTCGAGGAAGCCGTAGGCATGGGCAAGCGTTCTTTGGCTCTGGACACTGACAGGCTGGTGCAAATGGAAGCTTTAAACTACGTAGGTTTGAGATCGGGAATTCTCGCACCTCCGGTGTGAGGAGCAATAGGTTGGAGGCAAGTACGTAATGTCGGTCATATCCATTCATTTGTTCGCGTCAGCCACTGACTGCTGATGTTTGTTTACCCACATGCCCTCGTTCCCCGAAACCCGAGTGTACTGTGGCCTTCTACCTTCTTTTATCTTCGCTAGTACGTTCTGTGACGAGTGTCTTGTTTGTTTTTCTATCCAACTTGAATTTCTCGTCTTCCACTCTCATCCCATCCAAATTCCTCTACTACACAGCCTTATCTCATAAGTGGTCTGAACCGTCATCGTATGGCGTCGCATGATTTCCCAAGTTTCTGACATCACGCCCACGGAAAGGGTGTAACGTAGAACAACACAACGGATTATGATACTGCTCTCAATGCCTTATCCAGACAGGTTGCGCAACCTGCAACAGTTCACAGTGTGCTGCTGGTGTTTGAGAAACGAATTAGTTACAGTACATGTGATCATCCGTCCACCCGAACGTCCTTCAGTAAAATTACTGGTGCTTTAGAAAAGTAATCATTTCTGGGGTAACTCAGTGAACGCGCAACATCAGATGGACCGTCTGATTTACGGAGCAAACCACCTCAGCACCAGAATGTGTCCACTCTGAAACAACCGACCAGATTCTGTCGCAAATGCCCCATTGTTATTTGAGCTCAACCACAGACCTGATATGCATATGTGACACACGAAACCGAATATGCGGAAAACCTGGTCACTGGAATCACTGATGCTAGTCTACTGCTGTCTGTTGTATGTTGCAGTACGATCATTGTACACCAGGTAGGCAGTGGTTGTGTTCGTATTCCACCCCTTACCCATTCACCTCATACTGCACATACTCTATTGCTGACTCACTGAAAGTGAAACAAACCTCCAAATCGTTCTCTCTGTCCAAGCTGCCCAACATGGAGTTAGATGTAGATAAACAACAACATCCAACATTCGCCAATCTGTAATTCTCTTACGAATCCAAGGAATGTTATGTCTGGCTGATTGACAAGCCACGAAGAGGCAAATGTCATACGTCATTTAGCGCTTCGAAAGCAATGCTGTATGACGTCATAGTGTTTAACATCTTGTTGTAAACTGAAAAACCCGGCATACTTAAAATCAACCATCCAATAAATTGCAAATCTGTTTCGTTCACGAGTGCGGTATTCTGGCGTCCAACTTTTGGTAAGAATGTTGTCGCGATAACAGACTTCTTTTGGAGACAAGCGTATTTCTCTTTAGTCCGTTTGGGCCAATTGGCGCATGCTGATTCCAGGTGCTATGTTGCGCTTCAATTGGTCAGGCGTTTACTGAGGAGAGTTTGTTTGGGTTTTGACAACAGGATTCATGAATGATGAGACACTTAAAGTGCTGGATCTGCTGCCCAGATGTGGGGTGAACGATTAACCGGAATCGGGTCGTTAGGTTTGACACACGACAATTTGTCGTGAATGATTGACTGGAACGGGAACTAACTTAAGGAATCTGTAAATCATTCAGTGGCTGATGGCGAATCTCATCCAGCTAGTATTTTTAAATCCACCATTTCTACGGCAGCACAAAAATGTAGTAGGCATTTTGGTGGGATTTTTAAAATGTTAATACAAACACCTATAAGAATTCAGAACACTGAGTTTCTCTGACCCAGTTCACGAGATGTCAACATTTCGTTTACTCTTTTCAGTCACCTACGTAAAACATGAAAATTTGTAGGATATGGGGATATTGACACCAATAGAAATGGTCATCGATTGGGTTTACAAGAAACAAAGACTGCTTTCAGCTGCACGGCAGACAAATTGCAAGAGTCAACCGATTACGCAGACACAGGATAGGATGGCGAGCATTGATCAAGATGGCCTCGCAGAGAGCAAACAGTTTTGGATTCCGACTGCGCAACAAAATTTGAAACGTATTGACAGGGTCGATACTGTGACATGTTTACATGATGTGTTTTGCAATGGAGAAGGTCGGGTTTTGACTTACTCCTTCTGCTAACACTGCCTATCGTGTCACGCCCACCCCAATCATTCAGGCATGCAGATTGAAGTTAGGCATATGTTCAGCCTAGTCGACGGGTCCCAGGTTGAGGTTAACAGGACAGTTATTGTGTCTTCCATCAAGGCGATCGGGCAATCAGACCATTAGTCACAAACAAATGTGGCTGAGCGTTCACACGTGATGAGTCAGTCGTGCCTAATCTGAGGTCACTGGTGCAGCGCTCAACACGGTTGATTGGAACTATGACACCAAGCTCGATAGTAGGCTATACGACGAGGCGGGGAGCATACAACAGCAACGATTGCAAAGGCTGGCTGCGAACTGTGCCAGATCAGATGAAGATCAGCACACCGATGTCCGACATTGTGCTGATGTGCAACAACGCGCCGTGTCACGCCGATTTGGAAAGTGTTCGCCGAGGAGCTTGGTGTCATAGCTCCAATCAAATGAACAGTACGGCCTCGGCTGTTTGTTACAGAGACGCATGCTCTCGTTCCTTTTAATGAACGTCCCATTGACCTCGTACAGTACAGATCGAAGTTCGTCTCATCTATCCAGCAAATAGTCTTTGCATTTGCATAACACTCCATCAGTCGATATTCAAACAGTTGCCGTAACTCCAAATTCTCATTTGACTTCATACCAATGGGTACTTGGCCCAGTTTCTTGACATTTATGCATCGGCCATCCAAGGATCGACTAATCGTTGTGGTCGTCAACTCCTTCTCAAACTCAGCCTTCACGCGCAGTCTCGAAAATTCTAATGTGATCGTTGGGTCCACGGAAGTCCATTCCAACAACATGTCGATCTGTGATTCTGTCAGAATCTTGTTTCTGTGTCCCTTACGAGGCTGAGCTTCATAACTGATGCAATTCACATGTGGCCACTTGTAAGCGGTATGACAGTTGACGCCGTGCAGAAGGGCAACCGTGCGCCAGTCAACGCCCCTTTGACATGCCTCGATAATACGTCTGCCTGCTTCGGGACTGATGCAAGTGTACTTGCGTCCGCCAGCTCTGTATATGAGAAAACTAATGAAAATGTTCTCACAAACTGGTTCACTCTCACATCACAGCTCGAAGTCTACCACGACCCCGAAGCTCAGGCCTATTGAACGTGAGATTCACAGACACCTCCAACCACTCGCAACCCTTTACCTGTCAAAGGAACCAATACGGACAGCGGTTTGACGAATTAGTAGGAACAGGGTCAGGTGATCTGTGCTCCACAAGGCCGCTAACCCCGTTCTCATTAAGCGAATCCGTTGACACCGGTCGAATAACCCAAACAACTTCCTCTACCAAAGTAGAAAATGCAAAACACTCTAATTAAGATTGATCGTCCCTTACGGTTAGTTGGGCCAATCGCGATCTTATCGTCACCTCCAAGAAGCTAAGCTGGAAATTCTAATGCACCAAAGTGATTTGCTTTAGCACTTAATGGAAAATCTTGTGCCCAAAATGGAGACAGATATTGAAAATGGTACAGTGTCGGTCGTGGCAAGGATATGCACTACTGACGAGCTCTAACAAGGGCGAAACTCGAGTTTAGTGCTTTTTTCGAAAGGGAGCTGACCGGAAAAACTATGGGGATGCGACAACTGCGATCACTTGTGGTTGATTTTCAGTCTGTGTTCAGCCATTCTTTGTTGTAAGCACCGACTGTTTCTGAGGATACAGAAGTCACTGCAACTGCAAGTGAACTGGTGGGTTATGTGCGTGACAGAACAGTTTGGTGAGTCACGATTATGATTAAGCTGAGCGATACCCCTAGTTGTGAGTAACAACTGCAATTCAGCCACAGAGTAGGTACGAGCTAGAGCATACTGTAATTTTCGAATTACTTCAGTTGTGATATGGTCACCTTCGAAAGGTATGTTCAAAAAGACCTGCTTCTTGGGAACCGTACTCATGGCACTCTTGATCAATCTTTTCCGGCTGTGAATATCGATGAACTTCTCAGGATATCCGTTTGCGAGCGACACCTTCTTTAATCTATCTTCCTTTCGCTGCAACCACTTATCGGTACAGATCTGCCGGGCTCTATGAGACAGGGTTCACACTAGACCTCGTTTGTAAGTGTTGTAGACCCACGACTTGATATGCTGGTTCGTTCACGGCATAATAATGCGATTGACAGAAATCGGATTCTCCCGCTTGAAATAATTAACACGCAAACATTTGGTCCCGAAAATAACGCGGCGGTCCCCGTTGACTGCGCCCAAGACAGACCAACAACCTGTAGTTGCGGGTGCATAGCGACCTACAAACATTCTCGAATCAGAAAATCGAAGGACAGACATCAAAAAAGTAGTTAGGGTCACCATACCTCCAATGAGTATAGGGGATAAAAGACCGAACAGGTAAAAAGGTGGCAAAAGTCCATTCTCTAGTGTTCACGACATTTCCGCTTATTCTGATTGGACAAAATCGTTTTCTCGAGAGAGGAGACGGTTTTGAAAGGAAAAATGGATTCCTCTCACAGTAATTGGCGGAAAAAAGGAAAACCACAAATGCGGTCCGCTCCAAGTGGCACCGCGGTGCACTGAGGGTTGTACAGAACCATCCTGCCTTCCAGGGAGTAAAACGTTTGAAAAAGATAAATTTTCGTTTGGTTCTTCTTCATGAGAAAGAGAAAGATTAGAATGAACGGAATTAAAAACGGAGGTAATAATGAAACAAAGTGAATGATAGTAGTGAAAGTCCAAATAGACACTGGCACCATATATGAAATCAGACAGTTGTAATTCAAACATTCCTAAAAGTATGTTCAGAAGTGTTGGGCCCAATGGGCTATCCATTGTTTCATCATCAACACATTTATGTGAGGATTTTCCGAAATCAAAACGGATATACTGTGCATACAAAAGTACAGGTTCTTTGAGGTAGATTTCGACGACAAACAAAGTCACACAAAAAAATAAACTGTTTCTCAGAGGGGAAGTTTTTGTAGACTGTTGAGTCATGCAGTTTGTCTGCTCCGAAACTGATGACAGTCCTTGTTTCATGTAAACCCAATCGGTGACCTTGTCTATTGTTGTTACTAACCGCATCTCCCACATATTTTAGTGTTTTATGTTTATAACTAAATACAATAAACGGGTATGTCAGCTTGAAAAATATCACCAATTTCTCTATTGCATTTTAGCACAATGTATTTGGTTTCCGAATTGGCTGTTTGCTCTCAAGAAGTATGTAGAAAATAAAACGGCTGATATGGCTGAAATTGAGTTTTTTCCGGCAGATGTATAATGTTATAAATGCTTCACGTGAGTCGCTGAGGGAACAGTAATCTTTCCATTAACGAAACACATCGGCTAGTTCCCAGTGCTCATGTTCTTTAAGACGCCATCTTCGCATATGGCCACTTTGTGGTGAAATGGACGATCACATTAGTACGGCGGAAAACTGTGTTCGCTTACTAGACATAACCCAAAAAAGGCTGAATAATCATAAAGAATACATTACACAGAATTTACGTGGCTCAACTGTCGCTGTAAAAATACGGAAAACAAGTGGACCAACAGTCCATCATCTGGTTTCCACAAGCTAGATACTGTATGCTTATTGAGAACTGGAATACATCATTTGCTATGGGCAGACATAAAACCAACCTAATCGATCACACTCACAAATGAAGCGGTTTGAAAAATCTGGCAGTGTTAATTTTACCTTTTTTGATGATCGCTTTTTTTCAACTTGAACATCACTCACATTTGAACTCAGCCTTCGTATTTCTCTTTAGTCCGTTTGGGCCAATTGGCGCATGGTGATTCCAGGTGCTATGTTGCTCTTCAATTGGTCAGGCATTTACTGGGGGAGTTTGTCAGCATCCATGTGTTATCGGGCGTGGACCGTGGTGTGTAAAATGCCGGGACGATGATGCTGAACGTCATGCTTGTTTCTCTGGTTAACTATGTATTCCCATAGTGAATTATTTTTGGTTTTGTATATTCAGTATCGGTCTTCTAAGCTTAGACCATTATATTCGAGTATGTCTACTTGTTGTTCCAGAGAGATAAGCTATCCATTCTTATACCAGCGTTTCTACTAGCTGGTCAGCATTGGTCAACTGGGCAGAAACCGCCTCCGTGCACGCATGTTGGTCCTATTCATCGGGCTTACAATGGATTCTTGGTGTTTAATTGGAATTAGAAGTGATATAGTTTAGGCTACTAGTGTTGCGTGTCATGCACAGACTTTCTTTGGCTTCGGTTACCGTGGTAGCTCAGTCTAAACCGGATGCCACCAACCACATGTGTGTTCATTGACCGCAGTCACACTGACATGTAAAGGTCGCCATGCCCCTATCGGTCAGTCGGGTCATGAGTTGATGTCCGCTTACAGCCCTAGCTAGCATATCTCCGTTTTTTCATGGCTGTGTTTTAGGCAGGTTGAAATGCCTCCTAATGTGGGTCTTAACATGGAACTGAGTCTAGTGTTCAAGTAATGACTGCCGGTGACCGAATTCCTGATCGCACTGTGAGTTTTAGGGTAACTACTGTCTTGGATCGTAACTACTTCCTTAAACTCAATGACGATTCGGCTTTTCTGCCTGAGTCCCGTGAATGAAATTCACTCTGGTTGCTGACTCCTCATTATTGTTAGCCCATTTTCCGTATGTTTTAAATATCAATGTACATATGTGTATATATGATGAAACCGGTATGAAATGTTGCGGATTTTGTACGCCCCACTGCTTTTCTGGACTGTACTGTGTAAGGTCACCCAAACTATGCTGTCAATCACGCGCCAAGTTAAACGATCATGTGCATGCGGCTCAGCTGGTACCGTGACTGCAACATGACACAATGTGCTTCTAATTACATGGGAATTAGGTTGCTATAAACCTCTGTAAGGGCACTTCAACAGTAACCCACTCCTGAATTAATAGGATTTTAAACAGAAACAATAGATAGTCTACTGATAACACAATACCGTGCTTACTGGGGAAGAACTTCGCACGTAAATGTTAAATAGATACTTAGAGAATTTCGACTGTTTGAAATTGACCACAACACACTTGATCACAGTGTTCACATTTAGATCAGTCTTTTGGCAAGCCCACTTCGAAAAGAAGTATTCGATTAGAGTTTCGCTCTTATTAGAGCTCACCAGTAGTGCATAACTTCCTCCTGATCACGACGTTGTCGATTAGAGTAAACAGAGCGAGTCTGCTTAGCCTGCTTTCGAAACGATCGGGCAAGCTGAAGACTGTTCACACAAGATTGTGGTCAAGCGTTTGGATATGATCATTCAGTCATACCTATTGACATTACTGCCGTTGTGGTTAACACGCTGGTCATGCGAGCTTGAGGGCCCGAGTGCAAACACAGATCCGGACGACGATATTCACTGCAGATGAGCTCTAATATGAGCAAAACTCGAGTCTAACACTTCCTTTAAAGGTGGTCTAGCCGAAAGGCTTATCTGAGTGCGAAGGCTGCTATCAAGTGTGTGAAGTGTTCAGTTTGTAAAATTAGTTAAATATGTCAGAACAGGTAAACCTTAGCAAGAAAGTCAAACCGCGCAAACTGCGATTGGAAGCTAGCTGTTTCAGGATGTCGTAACACAATTCTTACATTTGATTCCTTCCTTTCAATGGTAGCGCTGTTGTAATGAAGGACACAGGAAAGCGATTTTTACAAAATACCTAAAAGACTGCAGAATTTATTTGGATTTCCTGCTTTAAAGGTGTCTAACACTCTAACTGATTTCCCGAAGTTTTGGTACTTGGCCGATCTCCTTACTCAGTGTAGTATGTTAACAAAATGGTCCGGGTGATTAACATATGATCAGCCTATAGTGCACCACTTCCATGTATTCATTGTCGTGCATATCGTTATTTTCTGTGGATGGTAAGGTGCTCTGTTGAAACAACTAAATGCAGTTCAGCCTGTTCATGTTTCTCGGTTCTGAAGCCTACTGGCTTATTTTCTCTTGCCATATCGTCTGTTTACATCAAATGAAGTCATCTACGAAGAGTCCAGATGCAGTGTAGTGACGAAGTGCGATCGCACTATACTACTCGCACCATTACTAATCAGTAGTGGGGCAAGAGCATGGATTTTGACATTGGAATGTACTCGGGTAAAATACGAGAAGATACATTGTAGTGCAGCGTCGTATGAAGTAGTTCTGGTTATATGAAGGAATTGACCATTGGCGTCCATGGTAACCGTGACGTCTTGAGACGAGTGTCGTACACGGATGAGTGATATTATTTGTGGTCCTGTTGAAGCGCATAACCCACGTACTGGTTTCAGACTGAACAATCCCTATGTCACCCGCGTTTCGGCTCACAGCAGTAAAGGAGTCCACTCGCAGACTGTTGACGCGATAGAAACTCGACCAGCTAGGTTGGTACCATGGCGTCATGCCAAGACAGTCCAACTTCTTGAATTCCCTTGGTTTCCCACCCAACAATAAAGGTAAAATTAACACTGCCAGATTTTTCAAACCGCTTCATTTGTGAGTGTGATCGATTAGGTTGGTTTTATGTCTGCCCATAGCAAATGATGTATTCCAGTTCTCAATAAGCATACAGTATCTAGCTTGTGGAAACCAGATGATGGACTGTTGGTCCACTTGTTTTCCGTATTTTTACAGCGACAGTTGAGCCACGTAAATTCTGTGTAATGTATTCTTTATGATTATTCAGCCTTTTTTGGGTTATGTCTAGTAAGCGAACAC
>QNGE01000742.1:31687-49250 GCA_008508345.1 Paragonimus westermani
TCCGTTACCAATGTTGGACAGACGGTTCATGGGCGAACCATGAGTTCGTCAATTAATTTCACTGCATCTCCAAACTCTCGTTCTCACCATCTCAGTCTTGCGTGAGCCGATGCTTCTGCAGTAATCAGGTGACCTTGTTGTTGAGATCGTTACTACTCCGATCACCCATTTATCCCAACACTACAAGATCCCTTAACGTGTGTTCTCCGCCGTTAAATCGAGTTTCTGAATAATACTTTGTGAAGGCTTTGGCTAAGTCAAGGCCTACGAAGCCGCAGTTACAGTCGTTACTGACCAATAACATTTTCAGTATAATTGTCACATCATTCTATCAACTATCAGAGATTATTGAACGCCTTAACTGAATTTTGACTTGATGCTGTCGGGAATGTGACTTATTTGCTCGTGAATGTTGATCGTTCGTTTAGATGGAAGGAGTTCCCACGTCAACCTTATCGTCACCTCGCAGTTGTGTAGACCCTACGCAATCTGCTGCTACGTTAGGAGATGCTTAATCTTTGGGCCAAACCGACTGAAACTTACCAAAAGTGTATAAGGTGGCCAGTGAAGCAACTCTTGGGAAACTGAAAACATTTTTATTGTACAAACAGCTGAACTGTGAGAAAACGTGCGGTTCTCTCTTTGAAATGATGGATTCAACTAGTGAGTTTCAGTCATGGCAATAGTTCCTCAAGATATGTTGCTTAAAGCCTTGGGGTAAACAATATTTAGGTCTCAAGAATTTTACTGGGATAAAGATGAACAGCGGTTAAATTGAACACAATTCACTCGTAAATTAACCTGGCAACGACAGTGAACATTTAGAGAAACTGAAGAGATTGTACGCATGGGTTTTTCAACCCAGGCTGCAACAGTCTACTGGTTTTCTAGAATGAGTTGGAAGAGACAGATGCAGACATCGTACCTGAGTCTGAATATAGCAGTTTTTATGCTAGCAGAGACACTTTTCAGGCTACATTTGACTTACACGTTATCCTGACATGCAATCGAATGGTTCCTCGTGTTCAGGATACCGCAATGACCGATAGATCGCTGAGAATGAGGTAGTTAACACTTGCCCAGCGTACTGCAACAACGAAGCGGTCGCGAAACAGAGAATCAAGAACCTTAACGGTGAAAGTGGAACGGAGCTCAACGCGATTAGCTAAACACGAGCCAAGCCCGCAGCATACGCCTGCCTGTTTTGCGGTGGACATCATGAGCGACACAAAGAAAGATGTCCGGCGTTTTGAAAAAATTGCATGGTGTCAGAAGAGGAACCAATTCTCCAAGCAGTACAAGTCACCATTCGTCAGAGTTATCACGGAGGAGTCAGAGGTCCATCAAATGTTGGATGGCGTTCGAAATGCAACTGGATCAAGAGGAGAATAAGCCTAACTTCTTATCGAGGACAAACGAAGGCAATACCAGTTGGATTCTGGCGCGGGGATATCTGCAAACGTCAGCAGTGGAACCGTGCAGTAGGCGCATACGGAATGGTTCAAAAACGCAAGCGTTGGGGAAAAGCAAGTGTTGAACCCAGGAGTTGGATCACAAAAACTGATAGATGCACGCATTTCGTATTGACTCGTCAGTACCAAATTTGCAATAACATTGATCAGTTTCTTCTACAGCAAACAATTCAGGAGATAGGTAATCAATAGGGGGGTTAAGATAAGTCAGTAGGTCCAGGGAAGGGTTAAGCTCACAAACAGTTGCTTCTGAATACAGAGAGCTGGCTTGAGGCGATGGATTGCTACCGCTTCAGCAAACCTCAGGAATCTTGAATTGGAACGACACAACAGAATTCTGCATGCACAATCTGGATCGATAGAGTGACCAGTGGTCAGAACGTGACTAACGATTGATGAAACTGACTGTTCACGTGTTTCTACAACATTACCGTTTTCCAGTAACACAGAATTGTGAACCCATTTAAGCAAGTGTTCCTTCACTCTGGAGGTCAGGCATCTTTCGGTTCTGGAGGCACTGGTAGCTTTTGGGTCCGACAGAGTATACGGAGTTCAGCCACATTAAATGTTCGTTTAAGTGAATTTTCCCAATCGCTGTGTTGTTTGCCACATGACGTGGTCACCCTTAAAGAGAAAGTCTATGTAAACCCTATCGTTCTACAGTGATCTCTTCTCCGGATGATGTTTTTTGTCTGCTGTGCCTTTTTATGAAATTTTTAGGGTAACCACTAGAGTGTAAGACAGAAGTGGTCAACTCTAGTTCCTCTGTGAGACTGTCGTGAGTATGGATTCGTTTTGTGCGTTAGAACAGCGTATTTAGTATTGTTGGACCGGTGTGAAACCGTTGGAGTTTAGGCATTGGCCGGACCACGTGGATTTCCTGCACACAACTCTTCTAATCGAGTCATCTTCTCGGCCAATTATATGTATGTCTAGAAATGGCAGACATTTGTTGGCCTAAAATTCACACGTAACCTTCAGGTTAGGGTGATAACTATTTGAGTGTTGTACCAGGTTTTCTATTACCTGTTTGGATCGACGGAATATCAGTGTGTCGTCGACGCAACGCTTGTAATATGACAAGCCTGTTATCTCGGTAGCTAACTGTTGCTCAATTTTTACCATGAAGGAGTCTGCTAAGATGGGACCTGGTGGAAATCCCATGGCTACTCCATCTATTGGCCGGTAGGAACGCTCGGGTAAACGGAAACTGACATTTTCAACGCAAGGCAGCAAACTATTTTTTGGTACATCGGTTGAGAGCGGCAATATAACGTGATTTGCCTCGAAGAGCTTACAAATATAATCAACTGTTTCATACAAAAGAACGTTTGTGAACAGTGACTGAACGTCTACAGAGCACATCAGTTCATTAGCCAGGTTAAGTTTGTCCGAGTCACTGATCAGTTACATTGAATCTTTAATGCAGTGTACCTGAAACTTTTGTTTCAGTGGAGTTAGAATAACGAGCAGCCAGCGCGCCAACTCATTGCTAAAATTGGCCGAAGCGGCATCCCAGACTTATGCTTCTTCTGTAGGCCATACAGCAGGAGTGTTGACGATCCACATGGTTTAAGAGATTTTCAGGTTACTTCATCACTAATCCGCAACTGTTAAAGCAGTTGCAGATGTCCTATGCGGTCTTCTGCTTTGGTAACCTGGTCCACTCTGTCAGTTCGTCGAAAGTTCGTTTGATCAGTCAATATTGACATCTTCTGCACATAGGCATCTTTGTCTAAAATGATGGCCCCAGAGCCCTTATCCGGTTTAAGCGTTACAATATTCTTTTAGTTAAGCTCTGTTAAAGATTGCAGTTGTTGTTTGGTAATATCACACCGGCCGCCGATCGGTATCATGATGAGTCCATAAGCTATCGGTGAATTTAGTTTTAGCCAGTCTAGGTTGTCAGCACTAGTTGGTTGGAGACCACATAAATGATTGATAAGATTCTCAAATTGAGCTTCAGTATAAATACAATTAGGTTTGCGCGATGGTATTTTATAATAAAGACCTAGGGCCATCGCTTCAAAAGCAATTATGGCGAGCAAAAATCCGGCGAATGGCAATAGTGTGTTTGATATTTTTGTTGTGGAAGGAGATTCAACACCAATTCTCGGATTGAATGCCATTCAGACAATGGACTTCGTTACTTTTCGTAATGACAGTTTTCTTTGTGTTAGAGTACCCTAACTACTCGATCATTACTCTCCCGTGTTTGTTCAGATTTTGGGTTGTATGTCAGGCACTGTTAGTCTTTCTGTAGTCGAGAAGGCCGTACCGGTTGCAGTACCAGCTAAGGCAGTTCCGATAGTCATTGGTGGGAAATTCAGGAGCGAGGTGAATCGTTTTGTCGAGCTGAAATTAATAACACCAGTAGTTGGGCTTACTGACCGGGTCAGTCAGGTTGCAGTAAGGTTGAAGAAGCCTGGTGGTATTCGTGTGTGCACTGATCCCAGGTCGTTGAATGCTGTACTCCGAAGGGAACAATGCAGGTTATCGACTCCAGACGATATTGTGCCCCAAGTAAACGGAAGTTGATTTGTCTTCCGCGTACTTGCAGCTGATGCTGGATGAAGAATCCAGTTGTCTAACCACGTTTGGTACCCCTTTTAGGCATTGTCGGTGGGGGGTGTTAACATTTTAGATTAAAAGTTTCGAACGAAATTGTCCAGAAACGGTTATTTTAGGTGCTTGATAAACTCGAAGGAACGACTTGTGTCTCTGATGATGTGCTAATATACGGAAGCACGATCGGAACCTTGAGGTTTTTCTAAAACGATGCATTTCGCAAGAAATAGCCTCATCACTGGAGAGGATAGTTTCTCGGGCGACGGAAGTGACGTTTCGTGACCACCTACTTGCAGCTGGAGGACTGAAGGTCGATTCAGACAAAGTGAATGCGATCCAGAATATGCCACTCCCCGAAGGTGCCAAAGCAGTTTCACGTCTTAACGACATGACCAATTACCTGAGTCGATTCCTCCCAAAGTTGGCTGATATAATACGTCTAATAAGACAAATTACACGCAGAGGAGTCGAGTGGATGTGGGGCGAAGCCCAGCAATCAGCATTTGACGATATAATAGGGTTAATTTCGATAGCCCCGATATTGGCATATCATAATCCTGAGCTTTCTCAGCAGTCAATCTGACCTTGGAGCTGCACTATTACAACAGGAGAGACCGACTGACTACAGAAGCAGGGCTTTCCCATTGTGGAACGAAATTCTGTACAAATCGAAAAAGAAGTGCTGGGAGTGCTTTGCTCGGGAACGCTTCAACACGTACGCGTTCGGAAGAAAGACAGTGGTACCCACAGGCCACAAACCTCTGATAGCAATAATGAAGAAGCCACTGAGTGCAGCGCCCCGACGTCTACGACAGATGCTGATCAGTCTACAAAAGTACAACTGTGAGCTAGTCTACCAGCTCCAAGAGCGAACTACACATCGCGGATACTTTTTCTCGTGCCTATATACCCGGTGGTGTGACGGAAGATTTTAGGTTTGAGATGACCGCAGGACGGTACCGATGGACAAGAAGGAAGCGAGGGAAAAAGAACAAGTACTTCAGAAGCTGACTTGAGTTATAAAAGACGGCTGGCCACAGGATCAGAGGAATCTGTCCGAAGAACTGGTAGTCTTTTTCAAAGAACTTCCGAAAAGAACTTGGCAACTAGTTGCGTCCGACCTGTTCGCACACGACGGGAAACAGTATCCGGTCGCAGTGGGCTAGTTCTGGGAATATTTTTAAATCGATTGGCTAGGTAATACCACCGAAAGTGCAGTCGTCAACAAACTGAATGCTCACTTAGTTCTCTATGACATACCGGATGTGTTTTTCTCCGACAATTGTCCTCAGTCTTTGTGCACTGAATTCAGGTAAATGGCAGTTACAACGTCGAACAAGTAGACCATACCACAGTCAGTCAAACGGGAAGGTCGAAGCGGCAGTTAAGATTGTCAAAAGACTATCACATTTTGTCCAAGAATCAAGGGAAAATCCCTATCTAATGTTTCTGGAAAGAAGAAGCATGCCAAATGAGATCATTGAATACAGTGCGACGAAGCGAATGTGTGGGAGGGGGGCACGGACAAAAATATCGGTGACATCTGAACTGTCACAATGTAACATATTGGACGAGTCAAATGCTCAAGAGAGTCTACAACGAAGCGGAGTGCAACAAAATACGTACTGTGCTTGCGCGGCTGGGAGACTTGAAAGCTTTAAACAAGAATATAAGGTGTGGGTCCAGTGTGTCCCTGAGAACCCGAGATAGGGGCATATGGTGCCGTGGTCAGTGATCGTAAGCATAGGTCATGCGATGATGGTGTGGACGGGGTAGTGAAAAGAAGTCGTGCGTATTTGAGAGAGCGGAGGTTGTCGGAAAGAGACACCCGTTATGGAAGTCATGAGTCATCAAGGACGAGAAGTGGACAAACTGATCAAAAAGGAAAAGATGTAATGAGTTTGAACTGGAGCGGTTTCCTGACTGGAGAACGTTCAGACAATCAGTGTCCACGCATAAGCTGTCACAGACGGAATTACAGTCAAACTGACGCCAACCAATCATAAACAGGAATTAGCTGCTACTGAATGCGTGCATGATTCAAACAACCGAGATGCAGGTTGTAAGGTCGGGGAATAACACCACCACCACCACCACCACCACAACAACAACAACAACAACAACAACAACAACAACAACAAACTGGCCAATCAAAACCTGAGGGCACCTGTCGCTTAATAGCAGTCGTAATCACTGTTGTTCCCCTATAAAAAGATGCTGTTTTTTCCAACAAGTTGAGTGTTTAGTGTCGCTCAGATTCCTGTTCTGATTTTTCTTGGTTAGGTAACACAATACGAGACACATGGCAGCCTCTGGGAGAACGTTAACATCATACCTGTCGAAAAAAAGGTTAGTCTTAGTGTTGATCAGTATTCAACCCTAATCGTTTCCCCGCGTAATTACAATTACTGCGTCTTGACACTGACATATGTCAGTGGCTACGATTCAATAAATTGTTTCGATTTGGACTCTAATACCGTCTTAGTTCAAACAAAATTTTAATCTCATAATCACAAATCAAGCAGAACCGTAAGAAACAAATAAGCAGGTGTTTTTGGTATTGATATGTTTTAATGAGCTTGGTGATGAAATGTTTGCAACCTAAATGCCAGGCTCGCCGAACATATCAATACCAAAACCATCAACCCGAGCTACGAACAACACCACCACTGTTCCCAACCATCAAAAACAGGTGGTTGCCCGTGTAGTGCGCGCAGAAATACAGTGAGCCAGAGTTTATCAAACCAATGGTAATAAAGCCCATTCTTTACATTATTAATATGCTGAATAGCGAGAGCAAAAACACGGCTGATACGAGATGTGATAGCCTAGACATACCCTCAAGAACAGCATGAAAGTTACTGACGAGTAGGTGTGATAATTTAGAAGAGAGCCAGTCGGGACATCAGCTGGATTCAAACCAACTTCCGCGCATGCTATTTTGTTACTGGTTCGAATACAGTCGAAGTCCAGAGTTTTCGTCAACTGACCGTTTCAGAACACCTGAATTATCGGAAAGAACCCATTAAATAGTCGGGCTATTTTGCACGCGACTGATTATACGAAGGTTTACTTTTTAATCACGTTAGGTAACATACAAGTAATTAGGATGACGAATTTGTTGTTTCAAGAGATTCACCAGCAGACCATTGTGATTTCACAAGTCACATGCCACGCTGATTAAGACATTAAATGAAACAGTTATCATTGGTGACGAGAAGGTGACCGGCTTAAGCCCAAATTATTTTTCCGCAGTTGTACAATATAAGACATGAATTGAGTCTACGGTGTTACATCAAGAACTCGATTAAAACAAAGCTGCCGAATATCTGGTTGGCATAGAATAGAACATGTAACGTCAATAAGTTGCGATGTTTGGAGAAATTTAGGTTAGATGTCACCGTCTTCCGCTTTATTGTTGTAAGAAATATATTCAAGCCTTTATATTTCCATGTCAACCACCCGTCTGGCCCCTAACTCTCAAATTAGGTGCAGTGAACCAAAGTTAGCAGATTGTCCCTAACACCCATTGTTGGCGTGGCTTTAACAGAAGACCTTCTCATTAACCCACGACAATCACGTTTTTTATGGGATTAGCCTACAGTACCTCCTAGTTTTTTTCTGGATGAGGACTGAGTGATTGTTTGTGTACCCGGAACAGTACATTCGTCGCTATCCTAGTTGCTTAATGAAGGCGTGGAGACTTTGTGGTAATGTCAACTCGGGCTTGTTTGCACGTAGCGAGTGAATTTCCAGCTACGCGAACTCAATCTGTGAGTCAAAAATGAGCGTAGATGTGAAGAGAGAAGAAAACTAAATCTTTGGGTAAGGGCTGAATAACCGAGAATTCCAGTTTTTTAAGTAGTCGTTTCTCAAGCTGACTAGTAAACATTTGTCCACCACCTTGTCACAATCGACATTTGAGGTCCCGTGGTGCTTAAATGGGACAACCAGATTGGGTTGGTAATAGGCTGCATCAAAGTGTACGCAAACACTCATTGACAGCGTTACTTTCTAACAGCTCCAAATGAATACTAACGACAATTTTGACTCGTTGACTTACGGTCCATTAAATGCTTTTAAGACGGACCTCACTAGCAGCACCATCTAATCCATAATGCCATCTTTATATGCGAGCCACATCCACGGCATTTTAATCTGTAAGACCTTTGCCAACCAAACTCAGTACAAACGCTAAACGAGACCGCTTCATATCAGGCAACTTACAAACAACCGGATACTCACAAGCATAAAGTAGTGTTTTTATCCGTATCTGTGTGATCCATACACACTGTGAATGAACTGTTTAGCAGACTGCACATGTTAAAACTGTGTGTAACGTATCACGTGTAGCCTGTGCTATCTGTATGATTATCAAGCTAGATAATCGGTGCTGTGTATGTGGTTTGTGGTGTAGTGACCAGTATGTCGATTCAATTGATAAATTATGGGAAGCTCAGTAGGCCTGTTCACACGGACTTAAGGGAGCGATATTCACCGATACAGTGGCACTGTTAAAAACGATTGATGGTAGGGTAATTCACAGCAAGAAGGACATCGGTAGAAACTGGATTTCTGATTTGCTTCAGCAGCGAAACGGACCATCCTAGGTACTGAGATGTGAAATGGCAACACCTTTGAAAACTTATGGAAACTTCTACCGTATCCTCTGACCCTGACAACACCGTTTGCAAGTGATTTGCATGAGCTCGACTTGCACATATCCGTCTTCGGTTCAATGTTGCGTAAAAGACTCTGCAATACGTTGCAGAGCTTCAACGATAAACAATATTGGTGGGGGTATTTCGAGCGGCGAACGCGCAGAGACTAGCTTTTTAAGGACAGCAGAATGAATGATACGTAAAAAATGTCGTGCAGGGATATCTTTAGTTTGGGTGAACTAGATCTCATCCATCACTCGTTCCATGGCAGAACGCTAAAAGCTAGTGTACACGAGCGCGATGGCGGAAGGTGTAGCAAAGCCTGACCAACCGTATTCATGTGTAATAGTCAAGCGTATGAGTTTTACTACTACTCGACGTCTGTAAGATGCAGCTGCCTCAATTTCTTAATGGCTTTGCCATGCCTCTAGTCATATGGCGTTGGAACGAAACTGCTGAACAATTTTGGCTGCCTAATTTTACTGTCAGAGTGTGTGTGATATCGAACAGGATTTCGTTCTCCTTCATTCGAAGGATGGAGAAGACATTATCAACAACCTGTTATTCCTTTCCCGAATTGATACTTCAAGACTGAAGCCAGTTGATGAGGGGATTATCAGTGCCACAAAAGTGGCATGTCACAAGCATTTTTTCAGACGTGTTCTTTGTAAACTGTACCGTGGATAAATGCATTTGTAACGACAAGAGATACTTGACCACATGAATTTGACGAAAAGACCGTAACTGAACTCAAATATCCTACACTTACATGACGTGCTACACATTGCAGATTTCCGTTTCAGTTAACATAGATGGCCAAGACACGACGTTGGCTGACCTACTCAGGACGTAGACTGTAAAACAATCAGCGTCATGATATCAGCAGAACAGGTTAACATCGGCAAGGATATACCTGACAATGATGATTTACCACATGACTGACGGGTTGTTCTCAAACGCGAACTTACCGTCTCGGTAGAACCAGGTGGAGTGAGAGAGATAACAGCGAATATGAAGGTTCAATCAAGTGACTTAGAAAAGTTAACCGGACCTCATTGGAAGACAGCCCTTCAAAGATGCTATCACATATACGCCGTCGCAAACGAAGATGTGGAATATGTCATTCAGAGAGTTGGTACCTTGTTAACTGCAGTAGAACCGCATCCTGCCAAAAAGGCCGTTTATGTGAATACCCCGTTGGAGTTAGCGTTCCGTTGGTTTGTAATAGAATATGCTACACCATACAGACTTTGCACAAATGTGTAAATGCACGTTGTAGTTTACAGTCGAACATGAAGTCGTGGCGGTTGTGTAAGTCAAAAGTAAAACCTGAAAGAGCGATTTACACTAAGTATTGCTTACTTGAATTATCACCCCTCTAATAATGCTACCTCTCTTAATTAAGCTAACAGATGGCACTGTTACTGAATCGAAATTGTGCAACTGCGTTTGGGTAAGTACTAGAGAAAACAGCTCAAAAGCGTAGCTCCATCTACGAGAAACGTGGTAAACAGTACGAGAGGAAGATCCATCTAGTGACGGGGCATCAAGGAATAAGCAACCCCACCCTCAGTTATACTTAAAGATGTGTGAAAATGTTTTAAACCCCGGACAAAATAAGTAAACCGTCGAAATCTGGAAAAGATCTTCCTGTCGCGAACCAATCTACCTAGGCTAGAAGCAAATGTATGGACGAGATATCTGACTGTTGAACATCTTGGTATGCAATGATAAACCAAGTGATTAGAATGAGAACAACGAACCACATTACTTGCAAAGTGTGCATTAGCAGATGCTGGCGTTTTATCCTAGTAACCTATGTAATCCGGTTTACTTCTCTAGATGGTGACTACTGCACCAGTTCAGCAATAACTTACTGAAACACAGTTTTTCCTCTCTATAGTTGTACATCCTGAAATGAGATTCTCAAATTATGTTCACAGGAACAGGCACATCTTGGACATACAATGAGAAAATATGTGGGGATAACATTGCACAAAGAAGAAATTCTTTGGTCTCACGAGTTAAATATGCTTTGCGGCCAAGCATGGTAGTAAATTGCGGCTGGTTATTACATCAGTCTTGCACAAATTTCAAATGCATGTGATTAACGTTGTTATATTTAGATGGGTGTGTGTTATTTGGGATGACAAAGGCGTCACTGATATTAACACATCGGCACCGGATAGTGATACATCGTTTCATGTAGATTGAAAATCAACCACAACTGTCGCATTCCGATAGACCTGCCAGTCGGCCGTTTTCGAAAAGAACCAGTGAACTCGAGTTTTGCTCTCTTTAGAGCTGGTCGCTAGTGTATATTTTCGCTACGGCCGAGACTACAACTCCGGCCACACTTTCTTGAGGCATCCGTGATTACCACTGTGGCACTGACCTCACGCTGGGCACGACCGAATTGTTATATGTGAACGCTCCGCTATATTCGCTCGAGAGGAGATACGGTAACTGGCAGGGATACGCACTATTGACGAGCTCCAACATTAGCAAAATTGAAGTCTGGTACTTCTTTTCGAATGGGGCCAACTGGAATTTCTATGGGAGTGCGACAACTACGGTCAATCCTGGGTGATGTTCAATCTAGGTGAAAGAACGAAAATCCCATACTTCTTACCAGTAATACACCATCTGACGAACGAAGAAAAGAGTAGTGATCAAGAGAGATCAGCAAGTACAGAGTTATCGGCTTGTCTGTTAAGTACACTGGGCCATATTCATGACCAAGAATCGAGGTTTAACTTCGGAAAAGAAGTAAGTTTAAGAAACTTTACAACATTGTTGACTGGACGATATTGTAGTCGTTCTTCTTTGTAAGTGGTGTAGTGTGTTTAGTTCTGCAGCTGGCTTCAGTTGGTAAGGTGCACAATTTAGTAAAACATTTTTACTTGCTATTCTAAAGGACATTACACACTTTTAAAGATCTTCCATTCTAACTGATTTCCTAGTGATGCGTTAACTGAGGATTTAACATGTAGTAGAGCGACAAATGAATTCGAACGACAGTCTGAGAATAGACATGCGTTCATATTATCATGGAAATATGACATTTTGGTGATATGCTTTGCGCACACAATTTTATCCAACTGTACCGGCAGCCTCACAAGAAGTTCGATACCACTGTTTCTGCAGAGGAAGAATTTTGTGTTTAATTCAGTATTTGTCAGCTGGTGATTTGGAAATGGCATATCTGAGTCTGAGCATATAACCAAACTGACCATGACAGAATTCCATAATGTCCATTATTTCACTTTTTTTCGAACCTCTGAGGTGCATGTTTTCGGCTATTTTAGTGTGTTTAAGGCTTTTTTAAATAGGCATCTGGGTGCTGCTTACTGTCAAGTCTTTAGTAATCATGTACATATCAGTGATATATTCTCACAGACGTCAAAACAGCGGTACTCCGTTACACAGACCGGTTACCGATTTATGTTGGATTGTTCATGATTAAATTTGACAATGGCACAGTAGTCACCATAGGATGAATGAGGAGAATTAACAAATACAATGCTGTGGGACGATAAAAAAACTCCCCAAACTGATAGCTGGATGCGTTGTGTTGGTAAACCACAATGACATTCAAATAATTTCAGAAGTGGTTTTTCAATACCGGAACTGTCCATCCACAAGTCCCGAAATTTACATTCGAGGGCTCCGAGAACCGGGAGCAGGAAAACAGGTTGTGGAGTTATGCTCGGAAGTACTGTACAAAAGTCATACATGTACACCTTACGAGGGGCGTTGAGGAGATTTGGGAGGTCCACAAACCCTCACCAACAGCAACTGAAAATTGCACATTTATTCAAAGCAAACTGTCTGTTTAAGCTTACCGGTTCATTCAGGCTGATCTATTGAGTCCATGAGGGCAACTGAAGTAGATTATCGGTCGGCAACACGGAGGCTATTGCAATTCGCAGCTTTATACTTGGGGTGGATCTATTAAATCGATGTAATAGTTGTCCCACAAAACTTCTACAACTTGAATAACGTGATGTAATCGGATCACATACCCTAAAATCCGTGAGTAATGGGTATTATCTCATGCTTCGGTGACGTACAGCCTATCACCCTTGTGGAATTCATATAGTATGAAGGGAATATCACTCACAGCTGGGCGTAGCTCTCATATTCCCACAGACTCTCAAGCCAGCCGCCCTCACGTTTCGTTCCTGATAGGACCTATCGTCGTGAACGGGATGTGAACTCCAGCCACGTCCTCGTGGAGCAACTGTGTTGAACATTGCGCCGTTGGCATCACATAAGCAAGCAAGACGGAAATATCATCTGTACGTGTACAACCAAGTTAGCTTGTGAGTAACATTCAGGTTGCCTGATCGCCTAAAGAGGAGAAAAGGAAACCATCCTGCCAATTGTAATCGATGATCCAACGATTAAAAGTACTCTTCAGGCTGATAAAACCGGAATCTGTGAACTTATTGAGCGATATTTTGACCACTGGTAAGTAGTAGGACGGTTGTGAGTAATACGAGTTTGGATGTAATGTTTAATTTTGGAAGTCTTGACGTGCTAACAGCTACGGTCTGTTCCGAGTGACATGAACCAAAACTCTCCTGTCAGTCACCAGAAACCCGCACATGTGGTGCATTTGGCCTGAAGATGAAACGTCCAAAATGAGCTTTTTTGATACGCTTTTCTTCATATGATGTTGTCTAGACATGCATGTCTGTCTGACTGTGTGTGTGTGTGATGGCCGAGAATGGAAGCGCGTGATACGCATGAGAACCATCAGTGCCATAGGTCGCGGTGAAGTGACTGTGTGGCATTGCGATCTGTGCGACTACGAATGCACTGGCCGCTTGGGATCAGTGGATCACTAGCGTATTCAAAGTACACCATCGGCCAAGAGATGGCCAATACGGTAGGCTCAGGTCAGGTAGGTCATATCAGTATATCTATTCTACTTCTGTTAATCACTGCGTCGACCAACACCCTGGCAGTTTGACAATCACTCCGCTCCTCTGTTTAGAAACTGGAGTGTTTGCGGTCTTCTACGCACTAATTTCTTCAGCTGTGTTGGTGTACTGTGTGATGAATAGTTTGTCTGTTCTTTTCGGCGTCCAATCTGAATTTCGTTTTTCATCTTCGTCTTCCCTAGAATGCAATAACATGCACTCCTATGCTGAAATGCTTCCCGTATTACACTTCACCTACCGTTCTTTTCAGTTCAGATCTCTTCATTGCACTCTCTCTGTGTTTACTTTCCGAGTAACAATGGTTTCCTTTCCCTGCTAGCCACTCGACTGGCTAACCAGCATTGGCCGGCTGGACACAAGGGCCTCACTCACACATCTGCCGGTCTTATTGCTTCGTGTGTGTGTGTGTGTGTGTGTTTGGAGCTGTAATTGGTGTGGCGCAAAGCGATTGCGGTGATGGTTAATCGTAGGCGTCCGTTGGTTTCGGTCTCTGTGGCAGGCTGATCCGGATCGGATGCCGTCAACCGTATGTGTGGTATTGTGTCTTCTTTTTGCCAAACCTGTTTTACTGTGCTGTACAAACAACACTGCCTTAAGAGCCTGTTAAAATGCAGCGAAAGTCGCCAGACATTCAAGTATGCACATGGTTGTTCTTCACGAGTTAATTGTTCCTGTCCAGTTGTTTTGTTTAAAGGTGCGGTTATGCAGGTATGTTGCAGGTATGGCCTGTGTTGGTTACCCAATGAAGTCAGCTTTGTATTTCTTTTGTCCAAGAGTGCTGTTGGGTTAGCTCACAAAAATACTCAAACAGCATTTCGATAAATGGAAGCTTTTATTTTGAGCTCAGACCCGATTACCAGTTGACGAGACAGACTGACAATGTTGAGTCGGGCCCAGTGGTTGGTAAGCTCCGGGTAGTACGTAACGTCCCACTTGAAATAAAACCTTGCATTGTTAATTTTGATCGTTGTCTTTTAAAGGTGCACATATTTCCGGACCCAGCCGGTAGCTGCTAGATTTTTTGGTCGTGTATACCGCGGAAAAAGTTTAGGCAGTCAAAATAGTGTTCACATTACACAAGTCCCAAATGTGAGATAGCTGAAATTTCGGTCGTTTGTCTGCGAATCGACAATTCTGAAATTCTTAGGGAATTAATGTTTCTTTATCGTGAAAATGCAACTAGCGATCATGGAAGACAGTTTGCCTATTGAAAGAACCGACATACTGCCGCCAAGTGTTACTTTTCAGATCCCATCGATGAATTTGGCAAGTTTGATAAAAGGCTATTTCCTACCCTCCTTCGTTCCAAGTAATTAAACCCTCCCCTCACTTGAACTTTGTTGAAAATCGATTCAGTTAACCACGGCAATTTGCTTTCAAGCTCAGATACACGTCCTACTTGACCTCAAACAACCTTGGTCTCCTGTAAGGTACTATACTATTTCCATATATTTTCTTAATGTTTGCACAGGATCTGTCTGTGTCAAAGAAAATAGCCCCTCTCAGGTATGCTTATAATGTCGGTTTGGGCTGCACAAATCTGGATGGATTTTTTCATCAACCAGAAGCTGCCAGAATGTAACGCTTCCGCCTGCCAAAACACACTGCAAATAATATAGTTCAGTGTTTGCCCTCTATTCATACGGACTATCATCACATGCTACGGTGCTCAACAGTCAAATATCTCGACCCTGCGCTTGCGGTTAGCCTAGGGAAATTGGTTCGCGTCAAGGAAATCTCTTCCAGATTCCGGTGTTCACTTATTTTGTCCTGGATTTAAAACAATTTCATAACCAGCGGAATTCGTTTAGTGTTCGGTTATCCTGTTTTTTTCCGCCGACGTTTGCGTTGAAGCTTTTGGACTCAAGCCGTTTTCTTTTCACTCTTGTCCGCTCAGACATCGTCCCAAGGTGATTTCTAACACGATAATTCAAATTTCCAACTATAAGGTCGAGGCGGTCAGATTGATTACACACAACTGGGAGCACGTTTACCAGTGACAGTCAAGTACGTTGGCAACTCGCTTTCCTTTTATATACGGCATGAAACTGGACGCTACGAATTGTGCAATCAGCAATGACTTTCCAGTAAATAGCATTCCACTCAAGTCGTTTTACAAGTAACACACTGAAACTGAATGTTGTTGATCATTCATCCCAGCTGGTGATTTTTGTCGTTATTTCTGAGGCTCCATTGTCCATCGGTTGCTGCTCGGCCATGGTTTCAAGTGGTTTGCTAGGGTTTTGCTACATTTGAGAAAAAAGCCAATGTGCAATTGCTTTCCGCTGGGTCACCTGCCTGAGGGTGAGAGGGTTGGCGAGGACATGGCGTGGGCATATTTTTGCGCGCGTCATTGAGGGGACAACCCAACACAGATGGATGCATGAACGTAGGCAAACACACCAGTGGCCAAGCCAGCCTTGACACAAACAGCCTGGAAAAAGTCCGGATACGGGGCAGGGCAGCAAGTTTCGTATCCTGATAAGTGGGTGAGTCAGTGGTTGATCGATTGTTAGCGCGCGAGTCCGCACGTGTGTTCACACGCGAGAAAACGGTACAGAATCGGCTGAGACAGACGACAAAGACGAGGCGAGATAATCCGGACCGTGACGCAGTGCGGCTGAGGTCAGACGAGCGCTGATGGCCGGCTAAAAATCCGACAACCGACACGGCTGATGATCCGCGGCTGATGCGGTGAGATGATGCGGCGAACATGGACGTGTCAACGTGGTTTTGGACCTGACCAAATTAGGTCAAGTTAGGCTACAGACGTGAGACTAAGTATTTTGTCTAATTTTACCACCAGCCTACTACCAAGTATGCTAGCTGAATAGCAGGTTAGATTTAATTTCCCGGAATACTTTGGACACGTTGAGTATCTGTAGTTGTTGGCAGAACTGTAATGGAGTGTTTAGTGCGATAGGCGTCGCCTGCCAAAGGTAGCCACGTTGTCTACACTGGCGTTCTTCACACTCCCCACATCCCAGCAACACCGTTCTGTTCAAGTGGGTATATTTTTCATTTAATGTTAGATCAAGCACGGATACGTTTTGAGATAATCGTGCAATATGGAGTTATTGTGTTCAGTTTTTATTTGCAATAAAGTCGAAACTTTTCTGTCCGTGCTTAAACAGTCTGATCTATTCCTGACCTAATGATCACAACATTTGTTTCAATTCGATGTAAACTTACAGATCACGCGCGACTTGTGACTTCCTCCTTGGTGTATGTGGCACGACACCGAACTCACCTCCGGAATCCGTCAAAAATATTTGATTGGTGGTGCGATTTCCGATGTTGAGACGACGGCGGGATAATAAGTTGACGGATGCACGCGTCGCAATTACTGACTGGGGTGGCAGTTCCCTGAAGAGGAGTTTGCTAATCTGAGCTGCCGTGGTGGGTCAAATTTAAGAGACTGGGTTCCGAAAATTGTATGGTACTGACAGTGACTGCGGTAACGAATCGCAGCATGATGTGACAGGCTTATTGGAGGGCGCGTAGGACGGTAACGACCCTAACTAGGGTTTGACAATCCTTGACATAGAAATTTGAAGTAACGACAAAGTACACACGTTAAGGAATATTGTGGTGTTAGGATAAATGAAAGGACTTGCTGAGTGATGGGAATAGTAACGATCATNCGTAGGCCTTGACTTAGCCAAAGCCTTCACAAAGTATTATTCAGAAACTCGATTTAACGGCGGAGAACACACGTTAAGGGATCTTGTAGTGTTGGGATAAATGGGTGATCGGAGTAGTAACGATCTCAACAACAAGGTCACCTGATTACTGCAGAAGCATCGGCTCACGCAAGACTGAGATGGTGAGAACGAGAGTTTGGAGATGCAGTGAAATTAATTGACGAACTCATGGTTCGCCCATGAACCGTCTGTCCAACATTGGTAACGGA